>CM074724.1:387885526-387928349 GCA_037306005.1 Rhinophrynus dorsalis
TACACACAGACTGTGACACACATACTGTGACATACATACAGACTGTGACATACATACTGTGACTCACATACATACATACATACACACACATGCTGTGAGACACATACATACACACACATACTATGACACACATACATACAGACTGTGACACACACACATACATACACACATACTGTGAGACACAAACACACACACACACACACACACATATACTGTGACACACATACTTACATACACATACTGTGACACACATACATACACACACACACAATACTGTGACACACATACATACATACATACATACATACACACACACACACATACTGTGACACACATACTTACATACATACACACACACACACACACATATACTGTGACACACATACTTACATACACATACTGTGACACACATACATACACACACACACAATACTGTGACACACATACATACATACATACATACATACATACATACACACACACACACACATACTGTGACACACATACTTACATACATACACACACACACACACACACACACACACACACACATATACTGTGACACACATACTTACATACACATACTGATACACACACACACACATACTGTGACACACATACATACATACATACACACACACATACACACACACACAGACTGTGACACACACATACTGTGACACACATACACACACACAGACTATGACACATATACATGCATACACACACATACTATGACACACATACATACAGACTGACACACACATACATACACACATAGACTGTGACACACATACATACTCAAACATACTTCCCCTTGAGGTGAGGGTCGTTTTTGTGGGCCAGAGCCACACGGTTCAATATCGCCGCCAGAGGGCGTATTCTTATTTAGACACAAAGTCTCATCTTTGCCACTCTCAGTAGGGTCTGAGGAATGCCGCAGTTTCCTTAGGTATTTGCCTCCTTTACGGCTTGGTTCTACTGATTTTTCCTCAGATATTAATGATGAGGAATGGGTCTCAGTCCCTTCTTTAGGGATCCCTGGGATCTTAGGGAGCATAGGGTTAAAGATTTGTAAGGAAGAGTGGCTTTGAAGGGCTAAAGTAAACGACTCAACTAAGGAAGAAGTTTTTGCAATGAAGAGAGACAATTCCATCATTTTTTGAAACTGAGAACTGGGAATATTACTGGATTCTCCCAAACTTTGTTCAGGGTTAATGGTATTGGCTATTTCAGCCTTATTATTACTGTCCAATGGGGACCCAGGACTCTCATAATCAGAGCTTTCGTTAGACATTTTATAGTTTATAAAATGAATTATAAAGGTTCAAATGAGAAAATATTATTTAAATAATGGTATTATAAATTATGCCTAGTTAAATATAACACTGCAGTTCTGGGAATTGAACCCAGGATGGATCAATTCAAGTCCTATGTGCTAACCACTAGACTAAAGGAATTTTTGGAAGAAAGAAATTTTTTACATACTTATGGTGAAGGTAGAATAATAATAGTATTATAAATTAAACCCACTTAAATGTAACACTGCAGTACTGGGAATTGATCCCAGGATGACTTAATACAAGTGCTATGTGCTAACCACTAGCCTACAGGAGATTATAGAGCACCAAAAGTTTTTATATACTTATGGTGAAGGTACAATAATAATAAAAATATTATTATAAATTATGCCCAGTTAAATGTAACACTGCAGTATACGGAATTGAACCCAGGATGGCTCAATGCAAGTCCTATGTGCTAACCACTAGACTACAGGAGTCTTTAGAAGAGATGGAAAGTTTTTAACTACTTGTGGTGAAGGTAGAATACCAGGCAAATCCTATATAATAATTCGCTAAGTTGTGTGTAACGCCCGACATGCGCAGTAGACACTGCTACGCGTGCGGCAGTCATGCGCAGTAGAGACTGCCCGCGCCGCAGCTGATACAGAGCTGGGCGCTCCGAAGGAGCGTCCAGCTCTGTATCAGCCGAGGCACAGCCAGTCTCTACTGCGTGTGACTGCCCCGCGACCGGCTGCCAGAGGCACTGTGGCCCGTGTAACGGGCTGTTCAACTAGTTGAATAATAAATGCCTTGAAGGCAAGGCAGATACCAATATAGATAGAGGAACGTTCCCTGCACACTCGGGTAATGGCGCCGAATCCCCTGAGGGGAAACACACATGTGCAATGGCATGAGCTGGGGATTCGGAGGCACGGCTGTATAGAGCTCAGCGCGCTGTTCGTGTCCAGCTCAGAAGAGAAAAGATAAAAAGATTAAAGCAGTGGAAACCAAAGGAGAAAGGGAAAGGGAAATATGAGAAATCTCTAGCAATAAAAAGTAGGGTTTATACAAGTAGATAACATAAAACATGGAACTCAGAAGTATTCACAAACATGGGGGAGAGAGAAATTAGTGAAAGAAACCCCCAAAGTGGAAAATAATAATGCTACAGGCGACCAAAGGGTTAATAAGTATTTTGTTTGGGTAATACCATACAAAGCAAGTAAAGTAAAATTTTTAATATAACATTTTTTAATACTTATCCTGCCAGGATAGCAGCAAAGAAAGAGGGAGAGGAATTGATTACAGCTCAACTTATGACAGAGGTCTCAAAGCTATTGGTGGGCTACATCTGCAGAAGCTAGCAAGTTTTTTGTCTCTTTATTTGTACTGTTAAAATAAAGTTTGTCTTTGCTGCTAGGAGGCAGTGAGGAAGGTTTAAAAGCATAATATGAAGCCTCCGTGGAAATGCCATAAAATTAAGGGACAGTCCTGGCCATTTCAGGACACGTGGTCACCCTTTGTGACACACACATACACACACACACCAGGATAGGCATAACTGAGAAGTTTGTGTTGTGGAGTCCCCAAGTCCTGTGGTGCCGCTGGGAAATATAAGTAATAGGAATTGGGGGTTAAAAAAGGGGGCGGGGCTTAGGCAGAAGTGGGGGCATGGAGTAACAAATGGTTAACTCACATGTACAAAGTTTGAAAGAGATGTTTTTTTTTTGTTTTTACATAATAAAATCACATATCCCTTTTTCCTATATAAACCATTTGAATGCCAGAGGGATACGCCATGCATTGCTCACCCCTCAGGCACTCAAACAGTTAATGCAGCGCATACGTAGATAACCTTCACCGGGCCCAGCTGAAGGCCATCCTGTCCCAGGTCAATCCCAACCTAACCCCCGCCTCTACAAGGCTAATAGCAAGGAGATCAGAGTATGCAGTGTGGACTGAAAGGAGGAGGCAGCATGTCGGCCATTGCAGTCATAAAAACATAACGGATGCAGAGTGCAAGAAAGGATTCCGCTGTGTGCACGTATTAACCCTTTCAGTGGCAGAGGGGTACGCAATGTATTGCATACCCTTGTGGGTTAAGATTCAATAAGAAGGAGTCAATATAAATAAAAAAGTAATAGCCGTGGTGTGTGTGGGTATATGGTGCATATTACTAATTTCCCTTTGCCTGTCATGTGTCGGCAGTGCTGCTGTCCTTCTTAGTCCACCAGGAGGTGAAGCGGTGCCAGGAGCCCCCTGTTACAGCTCATCCGAGGCCGTCAAGGCCCTTGTAGTTGGAGATAGTGGGAGCCAGGCTCCTCAGTGCTGTGACTCCCGCCCCCTGTCACCGGCTCTTGTCCTCAGCGAATGAAGTACATTTCCCAGGCTCCTTCCTGTCACTTCTGAACTTGCAGAGGTGGTTGGTGTAAGTTCGGAGCTGACAGGAGCCGGTGACAGGAAGGAGCCTGTGAGATGTAGATCACTCACTGAGCACAGGAGCCGGTTACAGGGGGGCGGGAGTGGCAGCATTGAGTGCGGACATGTATAATATGGACAGTTTTCACGCTGGCAGTGTTGTTGGGGGTGTCCCAGTTCAAGGAGTGCAGTTTCTCCCTCAGGTCAGGTCACAAATGTACAGAGTGCTCTGTGTTTTTTGGTGTAATGAAGACACATGTGGAGTTGAAGGCAGGCAGCTGAGGGGTTAATAGAGGAGGCACTATGGAGCAGAGAATGATGGGGAGAGAGATGGGTGCATCAGGAGGAAGGTGTGTGTGTAGCAAGGGAGACAGAGGCAGAGGAGACACGCATTGACAGCATGCTTTTTGTACTGTCTCTGTCTCTCAGAATGCCGGTAGATGTGATCACTGCTACGGCGATCACATGAACCGGCACAAGCAAGAAGGGCTGAGACTGAACGCCCTGCTCAGTCTCAGCCTGGAATTAATGATAGCAGCGTGCATGGAGGCACGCTGCTATCATTTAAACCATGACGGTCCTGGACCGTCATGGGTCCTTAAGGGGATAACAACCCATGACGGTCCAGAACAGTCAAGGGTCCTTAAGAGGTTAAAAAGCTGAGCTAAATGCAAAAAAAAAAAATGTATCTCTCACACCACTGTGGTTTGAGAGATATAGGCATTTAAAGTTCGATGTCTCCTACTGACAGCTGTAAAGTTGCCAGCAAGAGATCCGTGTCGACCGACACGGAGGCGCTTGAGTAGAGCCGCAATCTCGTTAGTTACAACAAATCCCTTCATTGGAATGATCTAAAACGTGTGCCTGGTTTGCAAGCTGTCAGTAGGAGAGATCGAACTTTAAACGCCTGTATCTCTTAAACCATAGCGGTTCAAGAGATACTTTTTTTGCATTTAGCTCAGCTTTTTAAGCTCTTCTAAATGCAAAAAAACTTTTTTTTTGGACATTACTAACCCTTTAACCAAATCGGCAGCTGCATAACAGGTGTTATTATTACCCAAGCAACGGTACTAATTTATTAATCTCAGAAGGATGAAGGGCTGAGTTGACCCTACAACCTTGAGGTTTGAACAGGCTCTATAGTCAGGGAATTCACCACTGAGCTATCTCATTGGGATATAGCAATCAATTTAATTTTTGTATGTTAGTTTTCCTTTAATTCAATAGTTTGCATTTTAGGAGTGTGACTGACCTCAGTCACACTCTTAACCCTTTGAGTGCTAGAGGGGTATGCAACGCATTGCTATATAATGCATTGCATACCCCTCTGGCACTCAAATGGTTAAAAACACTATACTTGTCCATACCTCCCAACATTTCAAATGGTGAAAGAGGGACACTTCTGTTTTAGGTGGTGTTTCTGGGGGTGTGGCTGGTAGGCGAGGCATTTCCAAGAATTTTTAAGTTATTTCTTGACCCATCTGCACCTCTTTGTGTAACTGATAAATGATTTAGAGCAAGACCAAAGTATTTTAACCCCTTTCCGACAAGTGACTTACCAGGTACGTCACGAAAAAATGTCACTTAGTGACAAAGGACGTACCTGGTAAGTCACGGAAGTCATTCGCTACAATGCAAAAAAAAAAAAAAACATCGTTAAGTGCCGGCCGCTAAGGGGTTAATTGCCCATATTAATGTATAAACACATATACTGACAAATAACAACACATTTATGTATGTTTTATTGCTGTGGAGCAATGTAATACACCACTCATTCTGATGTCCTAAAAAAAAGGGACAAAAGGGGAGAAAAGAGGGACAGAGGGATCTGGGTCTCAAAGAGGGACTGTCCCTCCTAATGAGGGACACTTGGGAGGTATGCTTGTCTAGTTATTTAACAATTACTTTGCCCCCTTCTCTGCTTTTTGTTAGATTAGCCCCTTGTTTTTGGAAGCAGCTGATTCAGAAGTATTATCTCCAGGCAGGGGTTACCATTGGTACCCCTAAATGGCGATGTGCTAAAATGAGACATTCCCGGGTTCTAAGTATTGGAGGTCAAATTTCTGATAGCTGCGTTGGTTCTTAAGAGAAAAAGTTTGTTGCAGTTGGTGTTACATTTTAAGGAGCCAGTAAAGGGTAAATAAAATAACTTTTTAAAGTATTGATTATGTACACATATCTATCAGAACAAAGTTCCCACAGCTTAAGTCTCACCAGTTCTCTTTCCATTTGCCCTGCAGATCATGGGTGAAACATCTCGCTCTGAAAGCAAAATTGCTGTCCTCTCGATGGAAGCCCTATGTCAGCAAATCCACCATCAAGGGGCTTTTGTGGAGAGGATAGAAACTGCCCGTAATCTTTAAATGAGGCATTGCCCTCCCCCAGCCCTGCAGATCTCTGTGATCTGCAGAGGTACAAGAGAGGGAACAGGTGAATACTAACCTATGTGAACTCAGTTCACCTAGTTGTGGCGGCACTGCAAATAGTTTAACAGTGTCTTATATTGGCCGTTACTGCTTTTTTTAATGAACTGCCTTTATAGTTCTTAATAATGCACAGAGCTCTCAAAATCACAGAGGATTCTTAACAAAAATTATGTTTTGAAAGCTGTGCACATTGTGAAGAACTGAAGTGGTCCATTAAAAGTTCCCAACTACACCAAACTGAGTATTGTACGTGAGCCCTGAGCACTTGCTTTATTGTACCTAGTGTTCAGGACTGGTTTACAATACTTATAAACTGGAAAGTGTCTTATTCATCAGATTGCTATACAGGGTTGCAATTGTAAACAGAAGCTTCATCAGTTGACGGGGCTGGCCAGCACAACGGGGTGATGTTACAAGAAAGATAGGGGGATCATAAACATTAAATAACTAGTCAAATATGGGGGCATATGTATCAAACCAAAAATGGGAAAACTCTGGAGCAAATCAATAGTGTTTCAGCCTGATCAGCACAAGACATGTTGATGTGGCGTTGTTGGAGTACCGGTTGCCTGGATACCAGATGTGCTTAATGTCGAGTCACAGGAATGACCGATGATGAAGTGATAGACCACTACAGGTTGATGGTGCACAGCATCATAAACCTATATAAGGTCCTCAAAGATGAGGTCAACCCTATATACATCCACAACTATGCCCTATCTGGATTGCAGAAACTGACGTGTGCAATACATTTAATGGCAAGTGGAACCTTCCAGTCCACAGAAGGTTACTCATCAGGCATGTCCCAGCCAGGGGAGGGCTGGCCTGGGGGGCAATTGCCCCCTAGGCCGTCATATGTCTGGGCTGGTGGGCCACTCCCGATTGTTTCTGCAAATGTAGCTACACTAGTGATACCACAGAGCTTACAACCAAGTAGAGCTACACTAATAGCCATAACCCATTTCTCTTGTAAGTTCTATGGTATCACTAGTGCAGCTTTACTTAAATTGTAAGCTCTGTAGTTGCACCAGTGTAACCCCATTTCATTTGTATGCTTCGTGGTATTGCTTGTCTTACTTCACAACACTAACCCTTTGAGTGCCAGAGGGATACCCCTCTGTCACTCAAAGGGTTAATGGCAATTTTAAAATTAACAAAAGGGGCTGGGCTGAGACAATGGGCTGGAACGATAGTAGAATTGGGCCATTTGATTGTAGTTGCCCTCCAGGCCACAAGTTGCCAGCCCTCCCCTGGTCCCAGCCCACATTTTCCAGGGTACTGGTTCAGGTGTTGCCAGCTCTCAAAAGCAAGGCCATCAGGTACATCCAATTCCCCACCACCGAAATGGAGTGGACACATGTCAAACAGGACTTTTACACAAGGGGAGGCTTGCCCAGGGTCATGGTTGCTATAGATTGCACACATGTATGCATCAGAGCTCCAGCCAGTGGTCGCACCTGCAACGGGGCCCGTCACTCCAAGTGGCCCGGCCACCCCCTGCAAACTCATCGCCATTCGCCCGCAGAAGCTCAGCGGATCTCCTGGTGCTCTAGTAATGCAGAGCGCTGGGAGATGACATCATCTCCCAGCACTCTGCATAACTGAGAACCGTGCGGGAGCGGGTGATGGAGGTAGGAGATGGACATGGGACAGTGTGAACATGGGGGGGGCCGGAGACAATTTCTGCACCAGGGCGCGGTGACTTCTAGTTACGCAACTGGCTCCAGCACATGAGGGACAGCTCTTCATCAACAGGAAGAATTTCCACTCCATGAACATACAGATGGTATGTGTGACTCCAACATGAGGGTCACCAATGTCTGTGTAAAATATCCAGGGAGCTGTCATGATTCGTACATCCTCCAGCACTTCTCTGTACAAAGAGACTTCCAGAATGGAACATATACAGGGGGATGGCTTGTGGGTGAGATAACAATACAAAATCACACCACATCCACAGGTGTACACACACAACACTGCTCACGACTCACAGGTAGTATGTCCCCCTCACACAACATCATCCACACAACATGTGGTTCCTGTCTAAGTTATGAGAACACATTACTATCCCTTTAAAATACAAACAATATAATTAAATCTTAAGGCAGCATCAATATGGCTTTAATTCTTGTTAAAATTGGCTAAATGCACTTTAGGATTATGGGCCCACTTTAACCATGTGTAAGTGTAAGATTGTAAAGTATTTTCTTTCTAACAGGGACACCAACATCCGACACAGTCTGTGCAAGTTGTCCTGATGGAAGTTACAGCAATGTAACAATGTCAGAATCCTGTACACCACACAAAAGGCAAGTAATTATACATTCTTACCAAACAATGCGATGCTGGACACTGCTTTATGGATATTTGTTCACAATGGAATTATGCAACATATCAAGATGATTATAAGGACAAAAATACTATTGTAAACCCAATGTTAAAATTCTAATTCAAGCTAACAAAAGCATGGAAATTTGCCGTTAGGGCCCTATGCTCACAAGATAAGTGGGCTAAGTCTGGGGGAGACCATCAGCACCATGAGAGACAAATGCAAGTTATCATTGATTGAAATGGGGCTTTTAAAGCGGAACTACCATCCCACATAAAGATAAACCCCAAGAATGACCAATCTAGCGACTAGCCGAACAATAGTACTAGTCGCCAGGATAATTACCTCCCTATAGAGAAATCCTACTGCTCCCGGGACTGACAGCCAGGAAACAGCGCAGACATCTTTCCATAATGACGTCTGCGCACCTGCACTATCAGTCCCAGTCTTCTATATGAGCCATTGCTTGGTACCTTAACCCCTTAAGGACTACGTGATGTACTATTACCATCATGGTCCTCAAATTCTTAAAGGGATAGTAATACTTCGTTTTATCATTATTTTATTTTGTAGGCATTAAAAAAACATGAAGAACGATATAAGTCTTATCTCTTAAACCTTTATGGTTTAAGAGATATTCACAAGCAAAGTTTCCCCCTCCCGTCCCTTTTTCCTAGTGTAAGCCATGTCTTCTCAGATGTGGAATCCAGTCCATAGACCAGACAAATAACAGAAGGGGACAATCTTCTTTGTATAAAAACAATGAAAGCCCTTCCCCCCTTGACAAGTTTTTCAGCTTTTTCCCTTATCTTAATTGAAGATTGTCCATCTCTGCAGTCTACCTGGGCACCTCCCTTCTGATCTGGCTGAACAGGGGGGGGACACTTTGTTTGTGAATATCTCTTAAATCATAAAGGTTTGAGAGATAACACTTATATCGTTCTTCATGTTTTTTTAATGCCTACAAAATAAAATAAAGATAAAACAAAGTATTACTATCCCTTTAAGGACCGATGACAGTCATAATACGTCATGTACCTTTGTAGGTAAAAATGGGGCCTAAAATTGACCACTCCAAGACTGGAGTGATCTCTTTCAGGCCCCAAAGTGGCTCGCCAATACACCCAACAGTTCACGTGTACCGGCACGTCGGCAAAGATCAAAGTGGTCCTTATGGGACGGAAATGTTCCAGGACCGATGGTCCTTAAGGGGTTAAAGGAACAGTAATGTCCCATAAAAACTTTTTATAGTTTTGTAGAGGAGAAGAAAATAAGCTGAATGGCACAAACCCTATCTCTCAAACCGCTATGGTCTGAGAGTTATAGACATTGAAAGTTCCCCCCTCCCTCCCCCCTTCTCCTGACGTCAGCGCTGTGCTGACAGCAGGGTATTCCAGTCCGGGGACCAGACCACGGCTCTGCAGCAGAGCCGAAATCGCGTTATTGCAAAAGAATGACGTCATTGAAAAGGTCTACAAAGTGTGTCTGGTTTGCAAGCACACTTTGTAGACCGTTCCCATGAAGTAGTTCTTTTGCAATAATGCGATTTCAGCTCTGCTGCAGAGCCTCCTCGAGTCTTACAACTCGAATCTCCTGCTGTCAGCTTTAAAGCTGATATCAGGAAAAGGGTAGGGAGGGGGGAACTTTCAACGTCTATATCTCTCAAACCATAGCGGTTTCAGCTTATTTTCTTCTCCTGTACAAAACTATGAAAAGGTTTTTACGGGACATTACTGTCCCTTTAAAGGGATAGTAATACTTAAGTATTACAAATCCCTATATTAAAGCCCTAGTGAAAAAAAACGTATTGCCCCCAGTGTCATCTCTCAAATCTTTATGGTTTGAGAGATAATCGCTTCTAAAGTTGCCCTCTCCCTCCCCCTTCCCCGTAGTCAGCATTCTAGCTGACTGCAGGGAAGAGAGTCGTATGACTTTCAGCTGGCTCTCCAGCACAGCCGGATCGCGTTACTTAAAAAGAAACTTTCACTGAAATGGTCTTCTACGTGTGCTTGGCTTGCAAGCACATGAAGAAGACCGTTTTAGTGAAAGTTTTTTTTTTTACGTAACGCGATAGCGGCTCTGCTGCAGAGCCGCCTGATGATCTCTGACCGGATTTCCCTGAGTCAGCTAGAATGCTGACGAAGGGGAGGGAGAGGGCAACTTTAGAAGCGATTATCTCTCAAACCATAAAGGTCTGAGAGATGACACTGGGGGCAATACGTTTTTTTTTTACTAGTGCTTTAATATAGGGATTTGTAATACTTAAGTATTACTATCCCTTTAAGGTACCGGAAGGGACTGACGGTGCAGGCGCACAGATTCTTTTAAATCGCTGTTGCCTGGCCGTCAGTCTCAGGAGCAGTACGATTTCTCTATCAGGAGGTAATTATTCTGGTGATTAGTACTATTGATCAGCTAGTCGCCAGAGGGGTCATTCTTGGGGTTTAACGTTATGTGGATTGATAGTTCCCCTTTAACTGCATGAATGATTTGTAGTGCGGTAGAGACCTTTCTAATATTCACATTTAAAAGAATTAAAATTTTAGGGAATATTTTTTCCCCTATGGTACGGTTGATTTGCTCCAGAATTTCTCCATTTCATTTTTAGCACATCAGCCTCGCTCAGTTTTCACACCTGTCTTCACCCAATACTGAGTTTCGCAACTCATGCAAAGTACAAACTCCCATTGATTTGAGTTGGGCTTTTAACCCCATTGAATGAAAGACAGGTCTGAAATGCATTGCTTGGATGAATGACTGAATATGTTTATTTATATAACACCACAAGTATACGCAGCGCTTTGCAATTTAAGGCTTTAGCCAATACAGGGTTACAAGTGCTTTGCAAAGTGAAACATTGGGTGCGAGGTCCCTGCCCGAAAGCTTACAATCTACAGTGGTAATGGGATACATACAGAGTACATAAGGGTCAAGTGCTGAATACAGCGCCAGAGTTCTGGTTAGGATAGCGGACATAAAGTAAATAATTTATAAAGAGCCTAAGTTGCACAATGTCAGTGCCACGTAACGTGTTTAAGTTTTGTTAAGGAAATGTAGTTTCAGTTGTGATTTGAAGACCATAAGAGAGGTGCAGTGGTGCAGGATGGGAGGTAGAGCGTTCCATAGATACGGAGAAAGCTGTAGACACAAAAGGAGCTGAGAGAAGATTGTTATTGGCTTACCTAGGTAAGTAATTCTGTTACACACAGTAACCATATAGATACACCTGACTGCTGTGTGATGGACTCCTACCTAGGTAAGTAATTCTGTTACACACAGTAACCATATAGATACACCTGACTGCTGTGTGATGGACTCCTACCTAGGTAAGTCCTTCTGTTACACACAGTAATTATATAGATACACCTGACTGCTGTGTGATGGACTCCTACCTAGGTAAGTAATTCTGTTACACACAGTAACCATATAGATACACCTGACTGCTGTGTGATGGACTCCTACCTAGGTAAGTGCTTCTGTTACACACAGTAATTACATAGATATACCTGACTGCTGTATGATGGACTCCTACCTAGGTAAGTGCTTCTGTTACACACATTAATTATATAGATACACCTGACTGCTGTATGATGGACTCCTACCTAGGTAAGTGCTTCTGTTACACACAGTAATTATATAGATACACCTGACTGCTGTATGATGGACTCCTACCTAGGTAAGTGCTTCTGTTACACACAGTAATTACATAGATATACCTGACTGCTGTATGATGGACTCCTACCTAGGTAAGTGCTTCTGTTACACACAGTAATTATATAGATATACCTGACTGCTGTATGATGGACTCCTACCTAGGTAAGTGCTTCTGTTACACACAGTAATTATATAGATACACCTGACTGCTGTATGATAGACTCCTACCTAGGTAAGTGCTTCTGTTACACACAGTAATTACATAGATACACCTGACTGCTGTATGATGGACTCCTACCTAGGTAAGTGCTTCTGTTACACACAGTAATTACATAGATATACCTGACTGCTGTATGATGGACTCCTACCTAGGTAAGTGCTTCTGTTAAACACAGTAATTATATAGATACACCTGACTGCTGTATGATGGACTCCTACCTAGGTAACTGCTTCTGTTACACACAGTAATTACATAGATATACCTGACTGCTGTATGATGGACTCCTACCTAGGTAAGTGCTTCTGTTATACACAGTAATTACATAGATACACCTGACTGCTGTATGATGGACTCCTACCTAGGTAAGTGCTTCTGTTACACACAGTAATTACATAGATACACCTGACTGCTGTATGATGGACTCCTACCTAGGTAAGTGCTTCTGTTATACACAGTAATTATATAGACACACCTGACTGCTGTATGATGGACTCCTACATAGGTAAGTGCTTCTGTTACACACAGTAGTTATATAGCTATTAGTGATGATCGAGCACCCCGATGCTCGGGTGTTCGGGTGCTCTGGCCGAGCACCCCCTGAGGCTCGAGTGCTCGGCCGAGCACCCGAGCCCCATTGAAGTCAATGGGAGGACTCGAGCATTACACTAGGCACCCCCTGCTCTGATGAGGGGAGGGTGCCTGGTTCATAAGAAAAAGTCAGAAAATGATGGAAACACCACAGAAATGGTTCAGGGACAGCATAGGGAGGATGTCTGGATGCATCTTGGACTCCAACGTCGCTGCTGGGAACGATGTTTCGCCCGTAGTACGCCATTTTTACAGACTGACCGTAAAACACACAAAAAGGAAGATAAAAACGATTTTAGGCGAAAAATTGTTACCAAACAGTATTTGCTGTATATTTACTTGTATATCATCTGCAAATTCTGCAAAAAATTTCATCGATTTTTCGGAACTGGGGCCATGATTAAGAGGGAAACGTGCGCAGCGTAAAGCAGGTGTTCAACGTGGTTATGGCCCGGGTAAGGTACAGCATTCAGGAATGGAGGCCGCAGCTACCACAGGTTTTAATGTGACGCTAATCTGCGGCTAGGCACATGAAACAGAATGTGACGCTAATCTGCGGCTAGGCACAGTGAACGGAATATGTGACGTTAATTTGTGAATTTGCACACTAAACAATATGTGACGTTAATCTGCGGCTAGGCACACTAAACAATATGTGACGCTAATCTGCGGCTAGGCACACGAAACAGAATGTGACGCTAATCTGTGGCTAGGCACACGAAACAGAATGTGACGCTAATCTGTGGCTAGGCACAGTGAACGGAATATGTGACGTTAATTTGTGAATTTGCACACTAAACAATATGTGACGTTAATCTGCGGCTAGGCACACTAAACAATATGTGACGCTAATCTGCAGCTAGGCACACGAAACAGAATGTGACGCTAATCTGCGGCTAGGCACACGAAACAGAATGTGACGCTAATCTGCGGCTAGGCACAGTGAACGGAATATGTGACGTTAATTTGTGAATTTGCACACTAAACAATATGTGACGTTAATCTGCGGCTAGGCACACTAAACAATATGTGACGCTAATCTGCGGCTAAGCACACTAAACAATATGTGACGTAAATCTGCGGCTAGGCACACGAAACAGAATGTGACGCTAATCTGCGGCTAGGCACACGAAACAGAATGTGACGCTAATCTGCGGCTAGGCACAGTGAACGGAATATGTGACGTTAATTTGTGAATTTGCACACTAAACAGAATGTGACAATAATCTATGGCTAGGCACACGTTTAAAATGGCCCTTTTTGTCGCTGCGTTGTAAAATAATTGGCCCTGTGCACCTAACAGAATATGTCAGCTTGTCACTGCACTGTGAAATATTTGTCCCTGTGCACCTAGTACAATGTCACCTTAGAAGTGAACATGTCCCCCCCCACAAAAAAATGAAATTCTGCCACCCCCAAAAAAAATTAAATGCTGCCCCCACACACAACAGTCCTAAAAAGGACTTTTGGGTCTTGAAAGAGTTTAAACAATTTTATTCTCCCTACACTGACTTCCTGTGCATCTAGTATTATATGTCACCTTAAAAATATCCCCCCCACAAAAAAAAGGAAATTGTGCCCCCCCAAACAAAATATAAATGCTGCCCCCACACACAACAGTCCTAAAAAGGACTTTTGGGTCTTGATGGAGTTTAAACACTTTTATTCTCCCTACACTGACTTTCCCTGCCTAACCTCATCTCTCCCTGGCTGAGAATGAGCCGAACTCGCGCTTCGGGTGCTATATAGCACCCGATCACGGGTTCTGGCCAGCCAATCAGTGTAATGCCAGCAGCCAACATGGCTGCTGGCATTACACTGATGTCAGAGCCTCCCCGCACGTTTATTGGCTGCGCAGCAGCCGCGAAACGTGCGGGGAGGAGACCCGAACATGGCGGACGAGCACATGCGGTACTCGTACGAGTACCGCCATGTGCCGAGCAGAGCGATGCTCGAGCCGAACCGAGCTTCGGCCGAGCATGCTCGCTCATCACTAATAGCTATACCTGACTGCTGCATGATGGACTCCTACCTAGGCAAGTGCTCCTGTTACACACAGTAATTGTATAGATACACCTGCCTGCTGTATGATGGACTCCTACCTAGGTAAGTGCTTCTGTTACACACAGTAATTATATAGATACACCTGACTGCTGTATGATGGACTCCTACCTAGGTAAGTGCTTCTGTTACACACAGTAATTATATAGATACACCTGACTGCTGCATGATGGACTCCTACCTAGGTAAGTGCTTCTGTTATACACAGTAATTATATAGATATACCAGACTGCTGTATGATGGACTCCTACCTAGGTAAGTGCTTCTGTTACACACAGTAATTGTATAGATACACCTGACTGCTGTGTGACGGACTCCTACCTAGGTAAGTGCTTCTGTTACACACAGTAATTCTATAGATACATATGACTGTTGTATGATGGACTCCTACCTAGGTAAGTGCTTCTGTTACACACAGTAATTATATAGATACACCTGACTGCTGTATGATGGACTCCTACCTAGGTAAGTGCTTCTGTTGCACACAGTAATTACACAGATACATCTGACTGATGTATGATGGACACCTACCTAGGTAAGTGCTTCTGTTACACACAGTAATGATAAAGATACAACTGACTGCTGTATGATGGACTCCTACCTAGGTAAGTGCTTCTGTTACACACAGTAATTATATAGATATACACCTGACTGCTGTATGATGGACTCCTACCTAGGTAAGTCCTTCTGTTACACACAATAATTATATAGATACACCTGACTGCTGTATGATGGACTCCTACCTAGGTAAGTGCTTCTGTTGCACACAGTAATTACACAGATACATCTGACTGATGTATGATGGACACCTACCTAGGTAAGTGCTTCTGTTACACACAGTAATGATAAAGATACAACTGACTGTTGTATGATGGACTCCTACCTAGGTAAGTGCTTCTGTTACACACAGTAATTATATAGATATACCTGACTGCTGTATGATGGACTCCTACCTAGGTAAGTGCTTCTGTTACACACAGTAATTATATAGATATACCTGACTGCTGTATGATGGACTCCTACCTAGGTAAGTGCTTCTGTTACACACAGTAATTATATAGATATACCTGACTGCTGTATGATGGACTCCTACCTAGGTAAGTGCTTCTGTTACACACAGTAATGATAAAGATACAACTGACTGCTGTATGATGGACTCCTACCTAGGTAAGTGCTTCTGTTACACACAGTAATTATATAGATATACCTGACTGCTGTATGATGGACTCCTACCTAGGTAAGTACTTCTGTTACACACAGTAATTATATAGATACACCTGACTGCTGTATGATGGACTCCTACCTAGGTAAGTGCTTCTGTTACACACAGTAATTATATAGATACACCTGACTGCTGTATGATGGACTCCTACCTAGGTAAGTGCTTCTGTTACACACAGTAATTATATAGATAGACATGACTGCTGTGTGATGGACTCCTACCTAGGTAAGTGCTTCTGTTACACACAGTAATTACATAGATACTACTGACTGCTGTATGATAGACTACTACCTAGGTAAGTGCTTCTGTTACACACAATAATTATATAGATACTACTGAGTGCTTCTTAAGGATCGGAGCAATTTTGACCTTTTTTAGTATGTGTTTATTGAACCATATTTTCTCTTTTATTCCTTTAGTACACCCACAGAAATTATATACAGTTTTTTAAGCACAAGTTGGGCTTTCTTTTCACTCCACATTTATATGAATATCCCAATATTTTATTTGTTAATAATAAAGAAAATGATTTTAAAAATCCCACAACTTTTTATCAGTTCTCCTGGGGTAATGTGTCCTTAATTGGTTAGTTTTTATGGATGAAAGGTACAAATGGTCATTAATATCAACCAAAAATACAATTTTAGGCGGGTTCTATCCCTCTGGGACAAAAATCCCCATGTCCCTCTTCCCTCCTTGATGTTCCACTTATTTGTAGACTAGATTTTTTTGTGTGTATATACTTGTATTACATTACTCCACAACAATAAAACTCATATTAATGTTAGTTAAAACTGCTGTGTACGGTAAGTATTTATAAATGGTCTGCATAAATAAAATACTTTGGTCTTGCTCAAACTCCTTTATTTGCTTACACAAAAAGCTGGCAGAAGGTCATAAAGTGACCTACACTTCATCCTGTCCCCAACAACAGCAATGTAAGGGTTAATGCCCCCATATTTGGACAATTTTCTTTTATATTAAGTCTATTCTCTGCTTCTCTCTTCCTCAGTATTACAGTAAGGAAGAGAGAGGCAGAGAACAGTGACAGACAGAATGTACACACTATCACAGTAAGGCAGAGACAGGCAAACAAAAGTGACAGATGGCATGTACAGAATATACTATCACAGTAAGGGAGAGGCAGAGAACAGTGACAAATGCAATGTACGGAACACACTATCACAGTAAGGAAGAGAGAGGCAGAGAACAGTGGCAGATGGAATGTACAGAATACACTATCTCAGTAAGGAAAAGAGAGGCAGAGAACAGTGACAGACGGAATGTACAGAATACACTATCACAGTAAGGAAGAGAGAGGCAGAGAACAGTGACAGATGGAATGTACAGAATACACTATCTCAGTAAGGAAAAGAGAGGCAGAGAACAGTGACAGACGGAATGTACAGAATACACTATCACAGTAAGAAAGAGAGAGGCAGAGAACAGAGACAGATGGAATGTACAGAATACACTATCAGAGTAAGTAAGAGAGAGGCAGAGAACAGTGGCAGACGGAATGTACAGAACAGTGACAAACAGAATGTGAAGAAGAGAGGAGAGAACAGTGAATGTACAGAATACACTATCACAGTAAAGAAGAGAGAGGCAGAGAACAGTGAATTTACAGAATACACTATCACAGTAAAGAAGAAAGAAGCAGAGAACAGTGAATGTACAGAATACACTATCACAGTAAAGAAGAGAGAAGCAGAGAACAATGACAGACGGAATGTATAGAATACACTAAGGCAGAGAACAATGACAGACAGAATGTACAGAATACACTATCACAGTAAGAAAGAGAAAGGCAGAGAACAGTGACAGATGGAATGTACAGAATACACTATCAGAGTGAGGAAGAGAGAGGCAGAGAATAGTGAATGTACATAATACACTATCAGAGTAAGGAAGAGAGAGGCAGAGAACAGTGACAGACAGAATGTACAGAATACACTATCACAGTAAAGAAGAGAGAGGCAGAGAACAGTGAATGTACAGAATACACTATCAGAGTAAGGAAGAGAGAGGCAGAGAACAGTGACAGATGTAATGTACAGAATGCACAATCACAGTAAAGAAGAGAGAGACAGAGAACAGTTAATGTACAGAATACACTATCATAGTAAAGAAGAGAGAGGCAGAGAACAGTGAATGTACAGAATACACTATCATAGTAAAGAAGAGAGAGGCAGATAACAGTGAATGTACAGAATACACTCTCACAGTAAGGAAGAGAGAGGCAGAGAACAGTGACAGATGGAATGTACAGAATGCACTATCATAGTAAGGAAGAGAGAGGCAGAGAATAGTGACAGATGGAATGTACAGAATGCACTATCACAGTGAGGAAGAGAGAGGTAGAGAACAGTGAATGTACAGAATACACTATCACAGTAAAGAAGAGAGAGGCAGAGAACAGTGAATGTACAGAATACACTATCATAGTAAAGAAGAGAGAGGCAGAGAACAGTGACAGATGGAATGTACAGAATGCACTATCACAGTAAGGAAGAGAGAGGCATAGAACAGTGAATGTACAGAATACACTATCACAGTAAAGAAGAGAGAGGCAGAGAACAGTGAATGTACAGAATACACTATCATAGTAAAGAAGAGAGAGGCAGAGAACAGTGACAGATGGAATGTACAGAATACACTATCACAGTAAGGAAGAGAGACAGAGAACAGTGACAGACAGAATGTACAGAATACACTATTAGAGTAAGGAAGAGAGAGGCAGAGAACAGTGGTAGATGGAATGTACAGAACAGTGACAAACAGAATGTGAAGAAGAGAGAGAGAGAACAGTGAATGTACAGAATACACTATCACAGTAAAGAAGAGAGAGGCAGAGAACAGTGAATGTACAGAATACACTATCACAGTAAGGAAGAGAGAAGCAGAGAACAGTGACAGATGGAATGTACAGAATACACTATCACAGTAAGGAAGAGAGAGGCAGAGAATAGTGACAGATAGAATGTACAGAATACACTATCACAGTAAGGAAGAGAGAGGCAGAGAACAGTGAATGTACAGAATACACTATCACAGTAAAGAAGAGAGAGACAGAGAACAGTGAATGTACAGAATACACTATCACAGTAAGGAAGAGAGAAGCAGAGAACAGTGACAGATGGAATGTACAGAATACACTATCACAGTAAGGAAGAGAGAGGCAGAGAATAGTGACAGATAGAATGTACAGAATACACTTTCACAGTGAGGAAGAGAGAGGCAGAGAACAGTGAATGTACAGAATACACTATCACAGTAAGGAAGAGAGAGGCAGAGAACAGTGAATGTACAGAATACACTATCACAGTAAAGAAGAGAGAGACAGAGAACAGTGAATGTACAGAATACACTATCACAGTAAGGAAGAGAGAAGCAGAGAACAGTGACAGATGGAATGTACAGAATACACTATCACAGTAAGGAAGAGAGAGGCAGAGAATAGTGACAGATAGAATGTACAGAATACACTTTCACAGTGAGGAAGAGAGAGGCAGAGAACAGTGAATGTACATAATACACTATCACAGTAAAGAAGAGAGAGGCAGAGAACAGTGAATGTACAGAATACACTATCACAGTAAAGAAGAGAGAGGCAGAGAACAGTGACAGATTGAATGTACAGAATACACTATCACAGGGAGGAAGAGAGAGGCAGAGAACAGTAACAAAGCAATGTTCAGAATACACTATCACAGTAAGAAAGAGAGAGGCAGAGAACAGTGACAGACAGAATGTATAGAATACACTATCAGAGTAAGGAAGAGAGAGGTAGAGAACAGTGGTAGATGGAATGTACAGAACAGTGACAAACAGAATGTGAAGAAGAGAGGGAGAGAACAGTGAATGTAGAATACACTATCCCAGTAAAGAAGAAAGAAGCAGAGAACAGTGAATGTACAGAATACACTATCACAATAAAGAAGAGAGAGGCAGAAAGCAATGACAGACGGAATGTACAGAATACACTATCACAGTAAAGAAGAGAGAGGCAGAGAACAGTGACAGATGGAATGTACAGAATACACTATCACAGTAAAGAAGAAAGAAGCAGAGAACAGTGAATGTACAGAATACACTATCGCAGTAAAGAAGAAAGAAGCAGAGAACAGTGAATGTACAGAATACACTATCCCAGTAAAGAAGAAAGAAGCAGAGAACAGTGAATGTACAGAATACACTATCACAGTAAAGAAGAGAGAGGCAGAAAGCAATGACAGACGGAATGTACAGAATACACTATCACAGTAAAGAAGAGAGACGCAGAGAATAGTGACAGATAGAATGTACAGAATACACTATCACAGTGAGGAAGAGAGGCAGAGAACAGTGAATGTACAGAATACACTATCACAATAAGAAAGAGAGAGGCAGAGAACAGTGACAGACAGAATGTACAGAACAGTGACAAACAGAATGTGAAGAAGAGAGAGAGAGAATAGTGAATGTACAGAATACACTATCACAGTAAAGAAGAGAGAGGCAGAGAACAGTGAATGTACAAAATACACTATCACAGTAAAGAAGAGAGAAGCAGAGAACAGTGAATATACAGAATACACTATCAGTAAGGAAGAGAGAGGCAGAGAACAGTGACAGATGGAATGTACAGAATACACTATCACAGTAAAGAAGAGAGAGGCAGAGAACAGTGAATGTACAGAATACACTATCACAGTAATGAAGAGAGAGGCAGAGAACAGTGACACATGCAATGTACAGAATGCACTATCACAGTAAGGAAGAGAGAGGCAGAGAACAGTGAATATACAGAATACACTATCACAGTACGGAAGAGAGGGGCAGAGAACAGTGAATGTACAGAATACACTATCACAGTGAGGAAGAGAGAGGCAGAGAACAGTGAATGTACAGAATACACTATCATAGTAAAGGAGAGAGAGGCAGAGAACAGCGACAGATTGAATGTACAGAATACACTATCACAGTAAGGAAGAGAGAGGCAGAGAACAGTGGCAGACGGAATGTACAGAACAGTGACAAACAGAATGTGAAGAAGAGAGAGGGAGAGAACAGTGAATGTACAGAATACACTATCACAGTAAAGCAGAAAGAAGCAGAGAACAGTGAATGTACAGAATACACTATCACAATAAAGAAGAGAGAGGCAGAAAGCAATGACAGATGGAATGTACAGAATACACTATCACATTAAGGAAGAGAGAGGCAGAGAAGAGTGACAGATGGAATGTACAGAATACACTATCACAGTAAAGAAGAGAGACGCAGAGAATAGTGAATGTACAGAATACACTATCACAGTAAGGAAGAGAGAGGCAGAGAACAGTGAATGTACAGAATACACTATCACAGTAAGAGAGAGGCAGAGAACAGTGACAGATGGAATGTACAGAATACACTACCACAGGGAGGAAGAGAGAGGTAGAGAACAGTAACAAAGGCAATGTTCAGAATACACTATCACAATAAGAAAGAGAGAGGCAGAGAACAGTGACAGACAGAATGTACAGAATACACTATCAGAGTAAGGAAGAGAGAGGCAGAGAACAGTGGTAGACGGAATGTACAGAACAGTGACAAACAGAATGTGAAGAAGAGAGAGGGAGAGAACAGTGAATGTACAGAATACACTATCACAGTAAAGAAGAGAGAGACAGAGAACAGTGAGTGTACAGAACACACTATCACAATAAAGAAGAGAGAGGCAGAGAACAATGACAGACGGAATTTACAGAATACACTATCACAGTAAAGAAGAGAAGGCAGAGAACAGTGACAGATGGAATGTACAGAATACACTATCACAGTAAGGAAGAGAGAGGCAGAGAATAGTGACAGATAGAAGGTACAGAATACACTATCACAGTGAGGAAGAGAGAGGCAGAGAACAGTGAATGTACAGAATACACTATCAGAGTAAGGAAGAGAGAGGCAGAGAACAGTGACAGATGGAATGTACAGAATACACTATCACAGTAAGGAAGAGAGAGGCAGAGAACAGTGACAAACAGAATGTGAAGAAGAGAGAGGGAGAGAACAGTGAATGTACAGAATCCATTATCACAGTAAAAAAAAGAGAGAGAGAACAGTGAATGTACAGAATACACTATCACAGTAAAAAAGAAAGAAGCAGAGAACAGTGAATGTACAGAATACACTATCATAATAAAGAAGAGAGAGGCAGAGAACAATGACAGACGGAATGTACAGAATACACTATCACAGTAAGGAAGAGAGAGGCAGAGAACAGTGACAGACGGAATGTACAGAACACACTATCACAGTAAGGAAGAGAGAGGCAGAGAACAGTGACGAACAGAATGTGAAGAAGAGAGAGGGAGAGAACAGTGAATGTACAGAATCCATTATCACAGTAAAAAAAAGAGAGAGAGAACAGTGAATGTACAGAATACACTATCACAGTAAAAAAGAAAGAAGCAGAGAACAGTGAATGTACAGAATACACTATCATAATAAAGAAGAGAGAGGCAGAGAACAATGACAGACGGAATGTACAGAATACACTATCACAGTAAAGAAGAGAAGGCAGAGAACAGTGACAGATGGAATGTACAGAATACACTATCACAGTAAGGAAGCGAGAGGCAGAGAATAGTGACAGATAGAATGTACAGAATACACTATCACAGTGAGGAAGAGAGAGGCAGAGAACAGTGAATGTACAGAATACACTATCACAGTAAAGAAGAGAGAGACAGAGAACAGTGAATGTACAGAATATACTATCACAGTAAGAAAGAGAGAGGCAGAGAACAGTGGTAGACGGAATGTACAGAACAGTGACAAACAGAATGTGAAGAAGAGAGAGGGAGAGAGCAGTGAATGTACAGAATACACTATCAGAGTAAAGAAGAGAGAGGCAGAGAACAGTGACAGATGGAATGTACAGAATACACTATCACAGTGAGGAAGTTAGAGGCAGAGAACAGTGAATGTACAGAATACACTATCACAGTAAAGAAGAGAGAGGCAGAGAACAGTGAATGTACAGAATACACTATCATAGTAAAGAAGAGAGAGG
Organism: Rhinophrynus dorsalis; assembly: GCA_037306005.1. Taxonomy (NCBI): domain Eukaryota; kingdom Metazoa; phylum Chordata; class Amphibia; order Anura; family Rhinophrynidae; genus Rhinophrynus; species Rhinophrynus dorsalis. The sequence continues at coordinate 387,908,770 of CM074724.1, forward strand.
CAGATAACAGTGGCAGATGGAATGAACAGAATACACTATCACAGTAAGGAAGAGAGAGGCAGAGAACAGTGAATGTACAGAATACACTATCATAGTAAAGGAGAGAGAGGCAGAGAACAGTGACAGATTGAATGTACAGAATACACTACCACAGGGAGGAAAAGAGAGGCAGAGAACAGTAACAAAGGCAATGTACAGAATACACTATCACAGTAAGAAAGAGAGAGGCAGAGAACAGTGACAGACAGCATGCACAGAATACACTATCAGAGTAAGGAAGAGAGAGGCAGAGAACAATGGTAGATGGAATGTACAGAACAGTGACAAACAGAATGTGAGGAAGAGAGAGAGAGAGAACAGTGAATGTACAGAATACACTATCATAATAAAGAAGAAAGAAGCACAGAACAGTGAATGTACAGAATACACTATCAAAGTAAGGAAGAGAGAGTCAGAGAACATTGACAGAAGGAATGTACAGATTACACTATCACAGTAAGGAAGAGAGAGAGGTAGAGAATAGTGACAGATAGAATGTACAGAATACACTATCACAGTGAGGAAGAGAGAGACAGAGAACAGTGAATTTACAGAATACACTATCAGAGTAAGGAAGAGAGAGGCAGAGAACAGTGACAGATGGAATGTACACAATGCACTATCACAGTAAAGAAGAGAGAGAGGCAGAGATTAATGACAGATAGAATGTACAGAAAACACTATCACAGTTAGGAAGAGAGAGGCAGAGAATAGTGAATGTACAGAATACACTATCACAGTAAAGACGAGAGAGGCAGAGAACAGTGAATGTACAGAATACACTATGACAGTAAAGAAGAGATAAGGCAGAGAATAGTGACAGATGTAATGTACAGAATACACTATCACAGTAAGGAAGAGAGAGGCAGAGAACAGTGAATGTACAGAATACACTATCACAGTAAAGAAGAGAGAGACATAGAACAGTGAATGTACGGAATACACTATCAGAGTAAGGAAGAGAGAGGCAGAGAACAGTGACAGATGGAATGTACACAATGCACTATCAGAGGGAGAAAGAGAGAGGCAGAGAACAGTAACAAAGGCAATCTACAGAATACACTATGACAGTAAAGAAGAGAGAGGCAGAGAACAGTGACAGATGGAATGTACAGAATACACTATCACAGTAAGGAAGAGAGAGAGGCAGAGATTAATGACAGATAGAATGTACAGAAAACACTATCACAGTGAGGAAGAGAGAGGCAGAGAATAGTGAATGTACAGAATACACTATCACAGTAAAGAGAGAGGCAGAGAACAGTGAATGTACAGAATACACTATCATAGTAAAGAAAAGAGAGGCAGAGAACAGTGACAGATGGAATCTACAGAATACACTACCACAGGGAGGAAGAGAGAGGCAGAGAACAGTAACAAAGGCAATGTACAGAATACACTATCACAGTAAGAAAGAGAGAGGCAGAGAACAGTGACAGAGAGAATGTACAGAATACACTATCAGAGTAAGGAAGAGAGAGGCAGAGAACAGTGATAGACAGAATGTACATAATACATTATCACAGTAAGGAAGAGAGAGGCAGAGAACAGTGACAGATGGAATGTACAGAATACACTACCACAGGGAGGAAGAGAGAGGCAGAGAACAGTGAATGTACAGAATACACTATCGCAGTAAGGAAGAGAGAGGCAGAGAATAGTGACAGATGGAATGTACAGAATACACTACCACAGGGAGGAAGAGAGAGGCAGAGATCAGTAACAAAGGCAATGTACAGAATACACTATCACAGTAAGAAAGATTGAGACAGAGAATAGTGACAGATGGAATGTACAGAATACACTATCACAGTGAGGAAGAGAGAGACAGAGAACAGTGAATGTACAGAATACACTATCACAGTAAAGAAAAGAGAGACAGAGAACAGTTAATGTACAGAATACACTATCAGAGTAAGGAAGAGAGAGGCAGAGACCAGTGACAGATGGAATGTACAGAATACACTACCACAGGGAGGAAGAGAGAGGCAGAGAACAGTAACAAAGGCAATGTACAGAATACACTATCACAGTGAGGAAGAGAGAGACAGAGAACAGTGAATGTACAGAATACACTATCACAGTAAAGAAGAGAGAGACATAGAACAGTGAATGTACGGAATACACTATCAGAGTAAGGAACAGAGAGGCAGAGAACAGTGACAGATGGAATGTACACAATGCACTATCAGAGGGAGAAAGAGAGAGGCAGAGAACAGTAACAAAGGCAATCTACAGAATACACTATGACAGTAAAGAAGAGAGAGACAGAGAACAGTGACAGATGGAATGTACAGAATACACTATCATAGTAAGGAAGAGAGAGAGGCAGAGAATAGTGACAGATAGAATGTACAGAATACACTATTACAGTGAGGAAGAGAGAGGCAGAGAACAGTGAATGTACAGAATACACTATCAGAGTAAGGAAGAGAGAGGCAGAGAACAGTGACATATGGAATGTACAGAATGCACAATCACAGGGAGAAAGAGAGAGGCAGAGAACAGTAACAAAGGTAATTACAGAATACACTATCACAGTAAGGAAGAGAGAGGCAGAGAACAGTGACAGATGGAATGTACAGAATACACTATCACAGTAAGGAAGAGAGAGAGGCAAAGAATAGTGACAAATAGAATGTACAGAATACACTATTACAGTGAGGAAGAGAGAGGCAGAGAACAGTGAATGTACAGAATACACTGTCACAGTAAAGAAGGGAGAGGCAGAGAACAGTGAATGTACAGAATACACTATCATAGTAAAGAATAGAGAGGCAGAGAACAGTGACAGATGGAATGTACAGAATACACTACCACAGGGAGGAAGAGAGAGGCAGAGAACAGTGAATGTACAGAATACACTATCATAGTAAAGAAGAGAGAGGCAGAGAACAGTGACAGATGGAATGTACAGAATACACTATTACAGTGAGGAAGAGCGAGGCAGAGAACAGTAACGAAGGCAATGTACAGAATACATTGACTGTGTCATTGGCTAATACTGTACATGTGATTGGTGTAGCAGAGATCTCATGTACCGGTAAAATGGAGAAAACCTGAAACTGACTGCTTCGGTACTGGAGCTGTCAGTTTGAGCCACCCCAGCATAGCTACAGCACTTCCAGAGATCATTTAACCTGTCACTGTCCCTTAAGGCACAAACACCTTTGACGATCCTGACAAGTCATTATTGGTTTAAATAAATATGGATTTTACTTCTCTTTTCCTACCTGAATGTATCTATGGCCATTGGCTGGCTGAGGATTATGGGAATTGTGGTCAACAACAGCTGGTGAGCTTCAGATTGACCGCACCTGGGCTATAGTGATACGAGGATGAGGATGCTTGTTTATGATAAAGTGGGCGTGGCTTGGCTTAAGTGTGATGCCTCCTCACATGTTGACCCTATATGGCATATGGGACTCGTGTTGCTATGGGCAATCTGAGACCCTTTAGCAGTGCGTCAAGTACTACAATTCCCATAATCCCTAGCCATCCGATAACTACCTAGGGATTATAGGAATTGTAGTCCACAAAAGCTGGAGGTACTCAGATTGCCCCTACCTGGGCTATAGGCATACGATGATGATGGTGAAGTGTTTTTATAATAAAGTAGGAGTGGCTTGGGTGTGCTGCTTTCTCCCATGTTCACTGTATATGGGCATGTTGGACTGATGCTATAGTGACAACTGGACATTGATTGTTTATGGTGAAGTGTGAACTAGTGTGATATACGTAGATATGTCTGTATTTCAGGTTATGAAAATCAAGGATATACATATTTCAATATTTGTGTTTGACGGACCAATAAACTTTAATTATTAAAATAACCCATATATTGTACAGTTTGTTCTAAAGGTCATACAGATCACACTGTCATTATTTTATATTAACCACCGGAACACCAGGGGATTGAGCAAATAATTGTGCACCCCTGTGAAGGAGAAGTGGGTGGGAAGTGGAATGAACAGGGTAAGAAGGAGGAGAAGTGGGTGTGAAGTGGGAGGAACAGAGTGAGAAGGAGGAGAATTGGGTGGAACAAGAGGAGAAGTGGGCAGGAAGTGGGAGGAGAAGGTAGGGAAGGAGGAGAAGTGAGTGGGTTGTGGGAGAAATAAGGTGGGAAGCAGGAGATGTGGACAGGAAGAAGCTGGTCAAGGTGAGAAGGAGGAGAAGTGGGCAGGAAGTAGCCGGTCAGGGTGAGAAGGAGGAGAAGTGGGCATGAAGTAGCCAATCCGGGTGAGAAGGAGGAGAAGTGAGCAGAAAGTTGCTGGTCAGGGTGAGAAGGAGGAGAAGTGAGCAGGAAGTAGCCAGTTAGGGTAAGAAGGAGGAGAAGTGGGCAGGAAGTATCCGATAAGGGTGGGAAGGAGGAGAAGTAGGCAGGAAGTAGCTGGTCAGGGTGGGAAGGAGGAGAAGTAGACAGGAAGTAGCCGGTCAGGGTGAGAAGGAAGAGAAGTGGGTAGGAAGTAGCTAGTCCGGGGGGAAGGAAGAGAAGTGGGCAGGAAGTAGCCAGTCAGGTTGAGAAGGAGGAGAAGTGGGTGTGAATCGGGAGGAACAGGGTGAGAATGAGGAGAAGTGGGCAGGAAGCTGCTGGTCAGGGTGAGAAGGAGGAGAAGTGGGCAGGAAGTAGCCGGGGGGATGAGAAGGTGGAGAAGTGGGCAGGAAGTAGCCGGTCAGGGTGAGAAGGAGAAGAAGTGGGCAGGAAGTAGCCGGAGAGGGTGAGAAGGTGGAGAAGTGGGCAGGAAGTAGCCGGTCAGGGTGAGAAGGAGGAGAAGTGGGCAGGAAGTACCTGGAGAACATGAGAAGGAGGGGAAGTGGGCAGGAAGTAGCCGGAGAGGGTGAGAAGGAGGAGAAGTGGGCAGGAAGTAGCCGGTCAGGGTGAGAAGGAGGAGAAGTGGGCAGGAAGTAGCCGGTCAGGGTGAGAAGGAGGAGAAGTGGGCAGGAAGTAGCCGGTCAGGGTGAGAAGGAGGAGAAGTGGGCAGGAAGTACCTGGAGAACATGAGAAGGAGGGGAAGTGGGCAGGAAGTAGCTGGTCAGGATGAGAACTGGAGGATAAATCAGATGTCTCTGATGGCAAAGACTGGTTGGTGCTTCAGGGTTGAGGTTTTTAGTAACTGAACTGTGAATCTGTGGAGTTTTCGATCGATATTGTGTGTGTCATCTGTGTTTGATGGTGAAATAAAACTGCTTTTATCCCGAATCTGCTGCCTGAATGAGTGTGGTTTTTTTCTTGTGCTAGTTTAGACCTAAGACAGTGGTATACTGTTTAAAATGGGAGGATTCAATTGGATACACTTTGATACATTTTATTTTACATCTGTAAATGTACAAGGGTCATCATCCCAAATTAAAAGGAGAAAACTATTCCTGTGTTTGGGGGCAGGTCTAGCCCGGACTTTATAAGAATGTAGGAGACTAAGAAAATCAAGGCTGGTGTTCCCAGTTTTATGGTTAGTAGATACAAAAGGTTTTAAAAGGATAGTAATACTTAAAATGTAAAAAAAATATGTTGTAGGGTTATCCCCCTGAGTAAAACAAGAGTACTCCCACTGCTGAAAGGTGTTTTATTCAAAAGTTATTAATTTTCAATAGAGATGCAATAGAGTACTCACCGATACCAATTACCGATACCTTTTTTTTGCGGTCATTTGCCAGTTTTCTAAGTACCTTCATGTTTTAGGTACTTGGAAAACTGGCAAATGACCGCAAAAAAAAAAGTATTGGTAATTTGTATTGGTGAGTACTTGAAAAATATTATATATATATATATATATATATATATATATATATATATATACACACACAGACACACACACACCACCTCTTGACTCTCCCTTTTTGACTCTTTCTCCCACCTTTTGCTTCATTCTACCCCCTTGAGCCCCCTTCTTTTGTCTTGGCTTTTGATCCCCCTTTCTCCCACTCCTCCTTGACTCACCCTTTTGCCTCTCTCTCCCTCCTGATCCCCCTCCTTTTGCCTCTTCTTGGCCCCCCTCCTTTGGTCTCCTAATCCTTCCTCCTTTTGACTTTTTCTCCCTCTTCACCCCACTGTCTGCCTCTTTCACCACCCCCTGCCCCATCTTGCCTCCTTTACTCTCTTCTGCCGGGTGCTCGCTGTTCTCTTGCGAGCCCCGGCAGAGGTCAGCGTCGGAGCGTTGCCATGGTAACCCGCGGCAATGCTCCGACACTGTAGGAGAGGTGACCGGGGAGCATTGTGAGCAGCTCCCCGGGCTCCCTCTCTGCAGCACCGACCCTGACACAGGGTATCGGTGCTGGCATCGGCCGCATTTGCGCGAGTACAAGTACTCGCGCAAATGCTGGTATCGGCACCGATACCAGTATCGGTATCGGTGCAACCCTAATTTTCAAAGTTGAATTTTTTAGGTGCAATATCACAGTGGCCTGAAATTGTACAGTGGCGCTGTTGCTACACCATCCTATGGAGATTTATGGTCCCGGGACCAGAGCTGTCCATAGGATCGTGTAGCAACAGCGCCACTGTACAATTTCAGGCCACTATGATATTGCACCTAAAGAATTCATCTTTGAAAATTAATAACTTTTGAATGAAACACCTTTCAGCAGTGGGACTACCCTTGTTTTACTCAGGGGGATAAACCCTACAACATATTCTTTTTTACATTTTAAGTATTACTATCCCTTTAAAGGGTTAGTAATGCCCGTATTTAAGTTGATGCAATATTGTAGATTTTAAAAAAATAAAGTATCTGGAGAAAGTCCCATCTCTCAAACATTTACAAGAAGAAAAGAGAGAAGGGCGCTTCCTAGTGCAATATTGTTTGCAAATTTCAGGACCTCCACCAATACACCACTGGTACTCACAATATAAAAGACCACTAGAAGTGATCAGTAGAGCAAATAGGGGATTCTGACCGCCCCCACTCAGTCCTCCCAATTCCTGGATAAGATGGATGCTGCTACTCCAAAGGAACCCAGACCAACGGAGGTTCCTCAAACATTTATAGATTGAGAGATATTCGCAGCTAAAGTTCCCCCCTCCCTCCCCTTCTCCTGACATCAGCGCTCTACTGACAGCAGGAGATCCCGGTCCTGGGACCAGCTGGTGGCTCTGCAGCAGAACCGAAATAGCGATCTTTAAAAAGAATTACTTCATTGTAGATTGTTCCAATGAGTACTCTTGTTTTACTCAGGGGGATAAACCCTACAACATATTTTTTTTTACATTTGAAGTATTACTATCCCTTTAAATGAGCAACAGAATTGGAAAATGAAACAGGGTGGCCATTTTCTTTAAAAATAATGTGCCCTTTATTGAAGAAAAGTTTGTGGGAGATAAAGATGGATATTACAGAATAGTGGTGGGGATTGTTTTGCAAGTCCCGCTCACTATAATTTGTGTTTATGGGCCACAGGGGGTAAGCAGCTCTTTTTTCTAAATTGAAACATAATATTTTGAGAAATAAGAAAGGGATCTCATAATTGGAGGGGATTTTAATATTTGTCAAAATAGGGCTTTGCATTAGGGTGACCACATTTCCGTTCTGCTATTCCGGGACATGTGATCACCCTACTCCTCTTCATCTCCACATTGCCCCTTGATGCCCTACCTTGAGTCCCTGGTAGTCTAGCGGTGTGGAAAGTGCTCTGTGCCTCCTCCGGCACAGAGCTGAAGCTCCCGCGCGCTGTGCTCAGTAATGCAGAGCGCTGGGAGATGATGTCATCTCCCAGCGCTCTGTATTACTAGAGCGCTTGCCTCCAGGAGATCAGCTGGATTGCCGCCCTGGATGTCAGCCTGCAAACTGTGTCACATCATGGACGCCGCGAGGGAGCGCTGATTTATGCTACCAAGCGCTCCTTCGCGGCGTCCATGATGTGACACACTGCTTGCAGGCTGACATCCAGGGCGGCATATATAAAAAAAAAACACAAAAAACACTGGGAGGTCACTGAGAGAGTGACTGTTTGTGCTGCTGTGTGGGTGGCTTGGCTTCATTCCAGGACACTTCATTGTCCCGGGGAGAGATGACCCGGGACGCGGTCAAATAAGGGACAGTCCCGGACATTCCGGGACCCGTGGTCACCCTACTTTGCATAAATTGGGCACAAGAGACCATCGAGAGGGACTTGACAAATTATTTACTAATTTTATGGAATCTTTAGGAATTTTTGACCCGTGGAGGATGTTATTTCCTAGACAAAAAGAATATACTCACGGTTTCAGTCTTAGTCAAAATTAGATTTTTTTCTGGAGGATCATTGGATAATTGGAAGACATTTTACTCTGAAAATGAATATAGAGGCCTGGACGGATCATTCCTCGGTGACACTTTGGTGTTAACCTCAGGACAGAGTAGAAGATAAAAAAAATAGAGACTAAATGAAAGAATGTTGTAGAACAAAATGAGACTCCATGGGGGGTATTCACTAAGGTGTGATATAGAAGAGATGACTTCTCCAGTGATATCATTTCTCCAATTCTTATGTTATTCTATGGAGCCAATTCACTAACATTTCTTAAAGGGATAGTAATGTTTCAAAAAGCAGCTCCAAGTGATATTCATAGTATTTGGTACATGGAGAGTGTTATATCAATATTGTCAGAGTTGTAGTACAAGAGTAATTGAATGATAAAGTATCCCCCTCCCGCCCCTTTTACTTAGTGTAAGCCACCTCACCTCAGATGTGGAATCTGGTCTCTTGACCGGACAGCTCACAACAAGGGACAATCTTCTTACTGTGATTAAAAGGAAAACCCTGCCCCCTTGACAGGTTTTTCCTTATGATCACTGAAGATTGTCCCTCTCAATGATCCATCTGGACAGTTTTGCTGCTCTGAGGTGAGCAGTGTTACATCAGTAAAAGGGGCGGGAGGGGGATATTTTATCATTCAATTACTCTTGAACTACAGCTTGGACAGTATTGAAATAACACTCTCCATGGCCCAAATATTATGAAGATTCATTGGAGCCGCTTTTACGTTGAAACATTACTAACCCTTTAAGTTTTGGAAATCTTAATGCATAGGCCCCATAGAATAAAATAGGAACTGGAGAAGTGATATCACTGGAGAAGTCATCTCTACATTATCACCTTAGTGAATAACTACCAATTAAGAATGGTATAAGACAGTGCTTTGAGGAAACGATAATAGGGTTACTGAAGATTGCAACTTATGGTTATCTCACAAAGCATGTCTCCATGGCTAGAGGGTGAATATTAACAGTTATATTAATTTATTTGAATCGACTGTTCTATGGGGTGAAAAATGAAAATATTAAAACATTAAAGGGATAGTAATACCTGGGAGGCAGGAACGCTTTGTAGACCGTTCTAATGAAGAATCTCTTTGTAGACAACGCTACTTTGGCTCTGCTGAAGAGCCGTCCAGTCCCGGGGCCAGGATGTCAATCCGTCAGCTAGAGCGCTGACATCTGGAAAAGGGGCATAAGGGGGGAACTTTATAAACTTATAACTCAAAAAGTATAAAACTTTAAGGAACGGGACTTGGATCTTTGAACCTATTTTTTTAATATGAACAATATTCAACTTTAGGAAAATCAGGTATTACTATCCCTTTAAAGGAGCAGTAAATTTTGTATATGAAAAAATATATATTGTAGGGATTTTCCTATTGAGTAAAATAAGGGTACTCCCACTGCCGAGAGATTTATATTTCCAGAGTTATTAAAGTTTAAACCCATGTTTTTTTACATTAGCAGTGCCCTCTAGTGGTCAAGTTCTAATTTGTTTTTCTGTTAGATTCTAATGGAAAGGAAAGTCAGAGACATACAGTTCTCCATAGAATGTGATAGAAACTGCTGAGTCACTTCCTGTCAGTTAGAACTATCAGGAGGTAAACACAGTAAATTCACTTCCTGATTATTTAAACTGCTATAATTTTTGAATAAAACATCTGACAGCGATGGGAGTGATCTTGTTTTATTCAGCAGGAAATGCTCTATAAAATATGTGTTTTCATAAAAATATAAGTTCAATAACTTGATTTTATTAATTGTTTGATTAGTTGGTCAATTGATTTTCATTTTTTGTTATAATAATTTTCCTTTTCCAGTTACACATTGTGCTAATTGGTATCGGTGAATTTTTCACATTAATCGATATAGCTTATAATATTGCATTTATTATTGTCCTTTGTTATTCATTTTCTCTCTGTTAAATTGTATGTATAATGAATTCTAGAAAAATGTGTAAATATACTGTATTAAAAAAAAAGTAGAGGGATCCTGAACGTATTCCCTGTTATCGAAACTTAGGATTGGCGTTACCCACCAGCGGTTACAGAAAAAAAAAACTCCGCCTTGGGGTGACGACTAAAAATTCCTATTGACCTAAATGGTGCATTAACTCCTTAAATGCTAAAGAGGTATCCAAAATATTGCTTCGGAATGGACTGTAGATGCCCCCCCCAACATTCAAGTGGTTAACCCTTTGAGTGGTAGAGGGGTACGCAACGCATTGCAAAGAAATGCGTTGCGTACCTCTCTGGCACTCAAAGGGTTAAAAAGTCATTTAAAAGGAATTTTTAGACTTTTTTTGGCCGTTATGTTGCAGTTGGTTTGATACAAAAATCATTCCAATTCCTCTTATTACATCAGTCTCATGGGGGTCATGCACTAAAGCGTAATAAAGAGGAGATGACTTCTCCAGTGAAATCACGTCTACAGTTCCTATGTTATTCTATGGAGCCAATGCACTAATCTCCTGTGTTGAAGAAATCTTAGTGCATAGGCTCTATAGAACTGGAGAAGTCATATCCACATTATCGCCTGTTTATCACAGTTTAGCGCATCTCCCCCATTGTGCTCTTACACCAGCATACTGCCCAACATTTCAGTTTGCCAAAGAGGGACACTTTTGTTTTAGGTGGTGTTGCTGGGGGTATGGCTGATGGGCGGGGCATTACCAATATTTGTTATTGCGTGACTTATTGACGCCTCTTTGCGCCAGTGAATAAGTGATTTTGAACAAGACCAACATATTTTATTTACACAGACTAATTCATAAACACCTATACTGAAGTGTACACACACATTAATGTGAGTTGTATTGCTGTGGAGTTATGTGATGCAAATAATTATACTACAATTTCCCTACATCAATGTAGCTAATTAAAGGGATAGTAATGTTTCATAATAAAAGCAGCTCTAATTAATCGTCATAGTATTTGGACTTTGGAGAGTGTTATTTCAATTCTGTCAGAGTTGTAGTTCAAGAGTAATTCAATGATAAAGTGTCCCCCTCCCGCCCCTTTTACTGATGTAACACTGCTCAGCCAGAGCAGAAGGGAGGTGCCCAGGTAGATTGCAGAGAGGGACAATCTTCAATTAAGATAAGGGAAAAACCTGAAAAGCTTGTCAAGGGGGGGCAGGGCTTTCATTGTTCTCATAGGAAGAAGATTGTCCCCTGCTGTTATCTGTCTGGTCTATGGACTGGATTCCACATCTGAGAAGAGATAGCTTACACTAGGCAAAAGGAGCGGGAGGGGAAACTTTGATTGTGAATATCTCTCAAACCATAAAGGTTTGAGAGATAAGACTTATATCATTCTTCCTGTTTTTTTAATACCTACAAAATAAAATAAAGTTAAAATGAAGTATTACTATCCCTTTAATAACACAGTATCCTTCAATACTCAGCATGACAACTCAAATTCCTACCCACCATAATGTGGGCAGAACATGCCATCCCCTTCAGATGCCTGAAAGAAAGCAAGTGCTGCAACCTGTGATAGTAGTTTCTTTCCCACAACAGCTGGTAAGCCATAGGTTGCCCAGCCCTATGTTAGACTGCACACACTGACACAGGGAGAAGCTTGTGTGGAAGTTGTTTTCTAAACGTCCCTGTTATTATAGGACTCACAGGGGTGGCTAACTGGAACAGATTTGGTATAAGATCTGCACCTCTAAATCCCAGGTACGGGGAAGAACAAGAGGTCATCCATTAAGACTAGAGTAAAGGCGCTTTCGACTGAAACAAAGGCAGGGATTCTTTACAGTAAGGGCGGTTAGGCTATGGAATTCTTTGCCTCGGGATATTGTGCTTGCAGATAATGCAACTGCATTCAAAAAAGCAATGGATGCCTATCTAGCACAGAACAATATTGACAATTATGACAGTTGGCTTCAAAGCAAATAGGATGTTGATCCAGGGAACTATTTGACTACTAATTGGAGTCAGGAAGGAATAATTCCCCACACACACACACACACACACTTGGGACTAGATTGGAAATGGCTCCAGGGGGCTTTTTTTTGCCTTCCTCTGGATCAACAGGGGTGTTTTTGGCATGGGCTGGACTTGATGGACACATGTCTTTTTTCAGCCTTATCTACTATGTTTCTATGTTACTATTTATGTTAAGCGATCTGTAAAAGAATAACCCAGTGTCTCCAGGTAGTTTAACACTTAAAAGTTTAACCCTTTGAGTGCCTGCCAGAGGGGTATTCAATTCATTGTGCATCCCTGGCACTCTGAGGGTTAACTAACGCAACGAGGCGAGTGCTGGCTGCAAGCAGCATCCAGAGCTCACCTCGTTGCATTAGTTAACCATCTGAGTGCCAGGGGTGCAAAATGCACTGAATACCACTCTGGCAGGCACTCTAAGGGTTAAACATAGATGCCATGATACTGTTTAGCAAGCTGTTAGCCAGCTGAGCAAGGCCCGGCAGCAGCAGCTTTGACTGCTGAGGCTGCTGGGTGGTATGCCGGGTCAGGAGTGCACTGTGCATAGAAATAACATTTTCAGAAGAACTCACTGGTCATCATCATCCTCGCCTGCCTAGAGTTCCAAATTGTGAGGGGCGGTGCCTCAGCTGTGGCCAGAGCAATTCCAGTGTGCCTGCACCAGTTTTATACTCCATTACAGGCTACTATTTAACCCCTTGGGTGCTACAGAAATCTCCAATGCATTACGGAAACAGTGGATGAGACAAGGGGTGGGGTCAGGTGATGAATGGGGGTCTGGCCATGGTCAGAGCTATGGACACCTAGAGTGCCTTACCTAGGGGAGCCTGGGATGTAAATCCGGCCCTTAGGGCATTGCTAGGTAGTGGTAGTGGTTTCATCTTTAACCCTGTCTGTGCCTCAGATTTATCCAAAGCATTCATTGGATATCTCTATGGCACTCAAATGGTTAACCCTTTTAGTTCCACGGGGTGTGTAGTGCCCCCGGGCCTTGTTGCCAGCCTGGGCCATGTAATGGTGCTAATCTCTGTACTAGTAATCGTGCCATTGGCTCCATAGTGCACTAATTATGATCTATGTTGGAGCAGACCCTGCATCATGTAGGAACCGGGCAACTCCCCTACCTTGGTGCATCACAGCGCAGGAGTTTATTAGTGCAATATTGTCAGTTGCTTTTTTTGTCTGTTTTGGTGTTTAACCCTCTGAGTGCCAGAGTGGTACGCAACGCGTTGCTTTGCAATGCGTTGTGTACCACTCTGGCACTCAAAGGGTTAAAAAAGTACAATAATGCCTGCTATACAGTACAATATCTATACTATAAAAGATGAAGTGGTCATGTGACCACAAATTCTATGTCCGTGCCACACCCACCCACAGGGAGGCAGCTAGAGGAGATCTGCATATGCCTGTACATTGCCAGAGCCCAGTATTACATAGTAAATTATAATAATAACTAGTATTTATATAGCGTCTTTCTCCCAGTGGGACTCAAAGCGCTTTCAGCGCACGCTCTCGGAATGAACCAAATCGGCAGCTGAAATAATAGATGTTATTGTTACCCAATCAATGGTACTCATTTATCGACCTCGGAAGGATGAAAGGCTGAGTTGACCCTGCAACCTTGCGGTTGGAATATGCTCCATAGTCAGGGACTTTACCACTGAGCTATCTCACCAGCTTAATTATATTAAATTATAATACACACACCCCAGGGCTGGCACATAACAGCACATATTCAGATCTCCTATAGACTGCCATAGCTAAAGATGAACACGCTGGGGTGCAGCTAGGAGGAGATTTACATGTCTCATCCAAGCTGGCCAGCCGCCATTGCACTGCACCGCACCGCCAAGCCATGGCCTCTTCTCGCTGACTGCTGGAGTTAGAATGCTCTGAGCGTACTATTCCATATCCTGCCCACAGTCTGGGCTGAGTCTGTCAGCAAGCGGAGTGGTGGCTACACTCTGGGTCTGCTCAGGGAAAGTAAGACCCAATGCAGCAACAGGTAACGGGGCCTCTCCATGGAGTAGCCGGACCCAGCTCGGTGTAATTCAAATGTACATATGATGGATGAATTCCTCTCTATAATAGCACACGGGTTCTCAAGATTTAATGGAATATTTTTTACAAGAAAACGTCTTGGAATAAACTTCTCATATCATGCAGGTGTACTACTTTATTTGCGTTCTTACTTAGAAAACAAATACCTCATGATTGATTCCTTACACATTTTCAGTTGGCAACATGAAAACGACAAAAATCGCCCTTTTCATTGCGCCCACTGAACATGTGTAAGGATTGTGGGACTTGTGGTGAAGTGACATCTTCTGCCGCTCCACTAATTCTACATCGGTGCGTCACTCGGGGGGACACTGCACTTACATGACTGTGAATCATAGGCACAGTGAGCCTACCGCACAAGCACACTGGCTACGGGTGTCATTTGTACCGATCGGAGGCAGCGTCAACAGTGCCCTCGTCCCTCCATACTTCCTGCTCCCTTCCCTACTCTCATCTCCTGGGGGGCCATGCTGTCCTGTTCAGCCTCACAGCTGCCAAAGTTCTGTCCTGAGCGGTAACAGTGATCCCCAGGAACCTCTCGCACTCTATGCAGTGCTGCCGCCTTCATAGGCTCACTAACTGCCCACTGTCTCACTATTCCTTAACCCTTTGAGTGCCAGAGGGGTACGGAATGCATTGCAATGCATTCAGTGCCCCTCTGGCACTCAAAGGGCTAAAGGGATAGTATTGCTTGAAAATAATTTTATTTTATACTGTAGCCCTTAAAAAACATTAAAAACAATATAAGTCTTATCTCCCAAACCTTTATGGTTTGGGAGATATTAGCAAGTAAAGTTTCCCCTGGAATGACATCACTGCTCAAGCCTTCAGATTTGGAATCCGGTCCACAGACCGATTGCGGCTCTCCAGAAGTGCCGAGATCACGATCTTTGAAAATAATTTCTTCATTGCAATGGTCTACAAAGTGTGCTTGCAAGCCAGGCACATTTTGTACACAGTTCCAATGAAGTAGTTCTTTTTAAAGATCTGATCTCGGCACTGCTAAAGAGCTGCCTGCTGATCTGTGGACCAGATTCCAAATCTGTCCACTAGATGGCAGACTTGGCTAAAACAGCCAGGAAAAGGGAACTTTACTTTTATTATTATTAACTTTACTTGCTAATATCTCCCAAACCATAAAGGGGTTGATATGAGTTTTGCTATTACATTATTTTTTTTTGTGTATGATTTTATTTCTAGTGTTGAAGAGCGGCATACCGCAGTGGGTAAGTGGGTCTGGGACTTGCCACAGCAGTGTTCTCATTCCCAGGACGTGTGGTGGCATTGATTATAAAACAAATGTTTCTTTAGGAAGAAAGGGTGTGACATGCACACTACACTTACTGAAATCAACCACTGCCTGTATTGCCACATATCATCAGTGACAAGAAGCCAGTCTGTGTGACACAGCCCCATTATATTCTCCCAATACATCTGCATTAAGCTGTTCAGTAAGACAACATTACCACCACTCAAAGGGTTAACTTCACAAAAATCGCCAGCAGCACAATCATAAACTCGTCTCCGCTACAGGAAACCCTTCCCCTGCGATCCGCTCCAATTGTATTACTGAACAACTTAAAGTGTTATTAATGTCTAAAAAAAACTTTTTTGCATTTAGAAAAGCTTAAAAAGCTGATCTAAATGCAAAAAAAACGTATCTCTCAAACCGCTATGGTTTAAGAGATACGGGCGTTTTAAGTTTGATTTCTCCTACTGACAGCTGTAAAGCTGTCAGCAGGAGATCCGTGTCGGTTGACATGCTGGCGCTTGAGAAGTGCCGAGATCGTGTTACTTACACGGAATCCCTTCATTGCAATGGTCTAAAACGTGTGCATAGTGTTCAGTCACACGTTTTAGACCATTCCAATGAAGGGATTCCGTGTAAGTAACGAGATCGCGTCACTTCTCAAGCGCCAGCGTGTCGACCAACACGGATCTCCTGCTGACAGCTTTACAGCTGTCAGTAGGCGAAATCAAACTTTAAACGCCCGTATCTCTTAAACCATAGCAGTTTGAGAGATACGGTTGTTTGCATTTAGATCAGCTTGTTAAGCTCTTCTAAATGCAAAAAAGTTTTTTTTTAGACATTACTAACACTTTAATGCAGATGTTTTGGGGTTGTATCACTCAGACTGGCTTCCTCTCAGTGATGATATATGGCAATGTGATTGATGCATCTGTACAGCAGCTCTGTACCAAAGCTAAGCCCAATGCCTGTCAATGTGGGCTCAGAAGTAATCCAGCTTCCATGTCTGGATGCATAATTAGGTGTAAAAGGCAAAAAGCCCCAATCAGGAGCCCCAACTGAGGATAGTGCCCACACCACCTAAGTATTGTTTGAGCAACTGAGTTAGGAAACAGTGTAGCAAGATGCCACTAAGGGAATCAGTCAATGTATCTGATCACACCAATTACACAAAAGATGATTGAGGATACGGTAATGCTCAGTGAAAGCCACTAGGTGTCCCCACCACATACAGATAGCAAGCCATGCTATTTTACTTATGCAGTATGTCATAAAAAGATCAAATGGGGAGTAATGGTAAACCCAGAAGGGCAACATGGTGCCTACTCCATTACAGGGAGCACACTGTACGGTAGAGGATTCACATTTAAACCGTTTGAGTGCCACAGTGGTATGCAGCACACTGCTTTGCACTATGGTGCATGCCCCTCTGACACTCAGAAGGTTACTGCAGTGAAAATGGCATCAGTATCCTCATTTCTACACACACATTCTCACAAACACAAAAATACAAAGAAATGTCACATTTTTATTACACTTAATCAAAATAATTCATCATAATTCAGTCCTGGTTATAATGATGGGCAGCGCCGTCCCATTTTGCTACTACTACTATAAAATTACAATAATATAACCGGTGTGGGGGGGTGACCTTTGAATTAATTGGGCCTTTTGTCCACTTGAAGACCAAAATGTGTTGGAGACATATATGTCAATGGCCATTTGTGGGACTTTGTTCCCCCCACAGTTGTAATGCTCTAGTCCAGGGGTTCTCAACCCATGCCCAGAGTGGCCACTAACAGGCCAGGACTTAGGAATGTCCCTGCTAGAACACAAGTGTGTTGATCAGAGGCTCATTCGTATTGATTAACTCACCTGTGCTCTTAAAAGGAAATTCTAAAATCCTGGCCTGTTAATAGCCACTGAGGGCACAGGTTGAGAACCACTGCTATACAGTGCCAGACCATTGTAGAGAATTAATAACCCTTTGAGTGCCAGGGGGTAAGCTATGCATTGCATCCCCTCTGGCATTGAAATGGTTAAGTTACTCTTTGTGTAAGTGTGTAAGAAGAAGATGAAAGTATTTTTTTTTACATATACTAATTTAACAGATATATACAGAAGTTTATACCCACATTACTGTGGGTTTTATTGATGTGGAGCGATCTGATACACTTGTATATACACCACACAGTGTGATCTCCTAAACAGAGGAGCAGAGGGATTCGGGTGTCAGACAGGGACTGTCCTTCCTATACTGTATAGTGCCGTCCTTATACACAGACACATGCAGACTGTATACTATACAGCAGAGGTTCTCAACCCATGCCCAGATTGGCCACTAACAGGCCAGGACTTAGGAATTTCCCTGCTAGAACACAAGTGTGTTGATCAGAGGCTCAGTTGTATTGATTAACTCACCTGTGCTCTTAAAGGGAAATTCTAAAATCCTGGCCTGTTAATAGCCACTGAGGGCACGGGTTGAGAACCACTGCTATACAGTGCCAGACCATTGTAGATAATTTTTAACCCTTTGAGTGCCAGGGGGTAAGCTATGCATTGCATCCCCTCTGGCATTGAAATGGTTAAGTTACTCTTTGTGTAAGTGAATGTTTTAGAAGAAGATGAAAGTATTTTTTTTTTACACAGACTAATTTATAAGATATATACAGAAGTTTATACCCACATTACTGTGGGTTTTATTGATATGGAGCGATCTGTTACACTGGTATATACACCACACAGTGTGATCTCCTAAATAGAGGAGCGGAGGGATCTGGGTCTCAAACAGGGACTGTCCCTCCTATACTGTATAGTGCCAGTCCTTATACACAGACACATGCAGACTGTATACTATACAGCAGAGGTTCTCAACCCATGTCCTCAGTGGCCACTATCAGGCCAGGACTTAGGAATTTCCCTGCTACAGCACAAGTGTGTTGATCAGAGGCTCATTCACATTGATTAACTCACCTGTGATCTTAAAAGGAAATCCTCAAATCCTGGCCTGTTAGTAGCCACTGAGGGCACGGGTTGAGAACCACTGGTCTAGAATTGCTCATCTGTTGCTTTCTGCATAAGGACCTCTGTGTAAAGTATTCTTCTTTTTCTGTTCTAGGTGCTCAGATTTTGGTCAGAAAAAAATAAAGAGGGGAACATCAACTTCAGATTCAATCTGCATCAATGAAAGGAAACAATATTTTTTAATGTTACCTTTATTGCTTTCTATTCTAGTTATCATTGTGCTCTACACACAGAGGGAAACAGGTAAGTTGGCGATTACTAGCCATGTGTTTGAAATATAAATAGTTTTTGAAAAATGCATCTTTATTTGTTGATGGCACAGCGTGGCACTATATGCTAATCCATTTCTGTGCTGAGCTAGTAGTATTACCAGACACTGTGATATGAATGAATCCTGGCAAAATTGTGAATGGAGGCCCCAAAATTTAGGAACACATTTACAATCCCTTTAAAGGGATAGTAATACTTCGTTTTATCTTTATTTTATTTTGTAGACATTAAAAAACACGAAGAACGATATAAGTCTTATCTCTCAAACCTTTAGGTGTATCCAGGAGGTATTAGGTAACAATAATTGAACACAGCAGCATAGATAGGGTTAATTGAGCCTTAAAATTAATGACAATACAGTTGGCAGCAATGTATAGAGATACAAGCCCCAGAATCTGTATAGACTGTGCTAATTAAGGTTTAAGGTATGTTGTCATGTGAGTAGGTTTTCTCTTGTAAACCAAGTCTTATAACAATCTCCTTGTACCATATAAAACATATCTGGAATAAAAATCCCAGATTTAGATAAATAAAATTTATTTATCTACCATTTTCAATATTGTATCTACTGGGTAAAACATATAAATTGCATTTATTATTGTCAAAAATAGATTATACCAAATATCTCTAATAATATATGTCTAGAAAGTACCACAAAACATCACGAAACATATACTATAAACATGACAATAGCACCTATAGCAGTCCTAGGGTTAATACACAGCATCAAGGTATATGGATGCCCCACCCA
>CM074724.1:387928549-388035179 GCA_037306005.1 Rhinophrynus dorsalis
AAAAAAGTTTGCATGTGAGTGAAAAGGGGGTTGTCTGAATTTGCTTTCCTCATAGATATCCAATCATGAAATGTAACCCCTTAAGGACTGCTCTGCATCGACCTCTGGTCCTTAAAGGGATAGTAATGTTTCACAATAAAAGTAGCTCCAATTAATCTTCATAGAATTTGGACCATGGAGAGTGTTATTTCAATACTGTCAGAGTTGTAGATCAAGAGTAATTGAATGATAAAGTATCCCCCTCCCGCCCCTTTTACTGATATAACACTGTTCACCTCAGAGCAGCAAGACTGTCCGGATGGATCACAGAGAGGGACAATCTTCAGTGATCATAAGGAAAAACCTGAAAAAACAGTCATGGGGGGACAAGGTTTTCCTTAAGCTCACAGTAAGAAGACTGACCCTTGTTGTGAGTTGTCTGGTCAAGAGACCAGATTCCACATCTGAGGCGAACAATGTTACACTAGGTAAAAGGGGTGGGAGGGGGATACTTTATCATTCAATTACTCTTGTACTACAACTCTGACAGAATTGAAATAACACTCTCCATGGCCCAAATAAAATGAAGATTAGTCTAGCTGCTGTTAAGGGATTAAACAGAAAGGAAGGCAAACCTTTGACACTTCATAGGGGCTAATTCAGGATGAACCTGTGTATAGTGTACACTACTACCCATAGCACTCGCATATTACCTCACTTTTTTGAAGCTGACCTTTTAGTTGCATAGTTTGGCCAGATTTGCTCTTCTTGCCTGCCACTCCAAGGTACCCCTTTTTAGGCAAGTCCTAACTATTACAAGGTTCAGAGAAGTGATTCTCTTTGTTAGCTCTTAAGACACAACTGGTCACATTTTCTATACATTGCTGCTTGTTCACAGGTGGGTAGTCAATGGCTCAGTCACTGTGATTGGACTCTGTGCTTACATAGAGGTATCCTTAATACCTGCCCTGCTGTTATGTCCTGAGAACTGGAGCTGAGAATCACTTGTTTAGAAACAGATCCATATTTGATGCTGTAGATATATGTCTTTATAGGTATTCAATGACCTAATATTAGGGGAACACTCACAGTCAGTAGGAGGGGCCTGCTGTTAGAGGAATAACTGTAGTCAATGAGAGGAGCCTGCTATTTGAAGACACCTGCAATGAGTGGGTGGGACCTGCTATTCGGGTAACCAGAGCTGGGTCATCCATTATGGCAACCTAGGTTCCCGCCAAGAGGCCATGGCTATAAGTGTTGGGTCATTGAAGGCCCTGCTGTTGCTGCCTTTAATATCTTGGGTGAGATTCACTAAGGTGTGATAAAAAGGTGATAAAGTGGAGATGACTTCTCTAGTGATATCACTTCTCCAAGTCCTGTGTTATTCCATGGAGCTAATGTACTTAGATGTTTCCAGTTTTGGAGGTCTCCTAATATCTCCTAAAGAGGGACACTTGGGAGATATGGACCCCTAGTACCTCCTAAAGAGGACACTTGGGAGGTACAGACCCCTAATATCTCCTAAAGAGGATCACTTGGGAGGTAAGGACCTCTAATATCTGCTAAAAAGGGACACTTGGGAGGTATGGCATAGCTACAATAGTGGGAGAGGCCTGCCATTAAGGGAACAGCCACAGTGAGTGAATAGGTCTGCTATTACGGGAACATATGCAGTGAATGGCAGGAGGATGCCATTAAGATCATGCTTGCAATGAATGGGTAGGGCTTGCTATTAGTAAATGATCTGTAGCAAGTGGGTGGGGACAGCCACTGGCGGAACACATGCAGTGAGTAGGAAGGGTCATCCTTCAGAGAAACCCCTGCAGTGACTGGAGGAGTTTGCCATTAGTAGACCACCAGAAGTGAGTGCGTGGAGTCTGACATTACCAGAACACCTGCAGTGAGTGGGTGGATTATGTCATTAGCTGAACACCTGCAGTGAGTGGGTGGAGCCTGCCATTAGCTGAACACCTGCAGTGAGTGGGTGGAGCCTGCCATTAGCTGAACACCTGCAGTGAGTGGGTAGAGCCTGCCATTAGCTGAACATAGGCAGTGAGTGGGTGGAGCCTGCCATTAGCTGAACCCCTACAGTGAGTGGGTGGAGCCTGCCATTAGCTGAACACCTGCAGTGAGTGGGTGGAGCCTGCCATTAGCTGAACACCTGCAGTGAGTGGGTAGAGCCTGCCATTAGCTGAACATAGGCAGTGAGTGGGTGGAGCCTGCCATTAGCTGAACCCCTACAGTGAGTGCGTGGAGCCTGCCATTAGCTGAACACCTGCAGTGAGTGGGTGGAGCCTGCCATTAGCTGAACACCTGCAGTGAGTGGGTGGAGCCTGCCATTAGCAGAACACCTGCAGTGAGTGGGGGCGTCTGCCATTAGCTGAACACCTGCAGTGAGTGGGTGGAGCCTGCCATTAGCTGAACACCTGCAGTGAGTGGGTGGAGCCTGCCATTATCTGAACACCTGCAGTGAGTGGGTGGAGCCTGCCATTATCTGAACACCTGCAGTGAGTGGGTGGAGCCTGCCATTAGCTGAACACCTACAGTGAGTGGGTGGAGCCTGCCATTAGCTGAACACCTGCAGTGAGTGGGTGGAGCCTGCCATTAGCAGAACACCTGCAGTGAGTGGGGGCGTCTGCCATTAGCTGAACACCTGCAGTGAGTGGGTGGAGCCTGCCATTAGCTGAACACCTGCAGTGAGTGGGTGGAGCCTGCCATTATCTGAACACCTGCAGTGAGTGGGTGGAGCCTGCCATTAGCAGAACACCTGCAGTGAGTCTAATGTGTTAGAGACCAGTCTCTACCATGTGAGGGATTTAATACTCCACTTAAATTAATGGGAATCTTCTGAAATGTTTCCTGTATGTTGCAAATGATTTGTCCCAGAGTCGCGCCTCTCATGTGCACGAGGTCCCAGGAATAATTTAGTGAAATGACATTACCTGCTCTGAACTACACCGCCCGCTGCTCTTCCCAACGCTACAATTATCTAGTCAATTAAAATGTTCATTATAATTTCATTTGGCATCATAAAAGATCTGTACTGACAACACCCATACTTAAACTGCTATTACACCATGAGAACTGGGGTTTCCCCACATATTATATAATTCTGACAATCAAGATTAACCCTACGATGAGCTGAACACAGAGCTGGAATAAGTCTTTGAGTGCCAGGGAGGTAAATCTAATGCACTGCAATGAGATGGATATCTCCATGGCAATCAAAAGGTTAAGAGCATAATACACCTAGAACTGAAGGTTCTGATTGGCCTATTCTACTGGAAGGGTGCACAGCAGTGGTGGGCGACCTGAGACCCTCCAGCTGTTCAGGACTACAATTCCCATAATTCCCAGGATGATGGAAATTGTAGTCCTGGACAGTTGGCGGGCCACAGGTTGTCCAACCCTGGTGTACAATGTTTGTAGATATACTGTATAAGATGGTAAAATACAGCACTCACACATACCTCCCAACATTTCAAATTGCCAAAGTGGGACACTTGTGTTTTAGGGGTTTTTTGCCGGGGGCGTGGCTGGTAGGTGGGGCACTACCGAGAATTTTCATGACCTATTGACACCTCCTTTTGTGACCTAATAAATGACTTATAACAAGACCAAAGTATTTTATTTACACATACTAATTTATAAACACATATACTGATGTTTAAACAAACAATAATGTGAGTTTTATTGCAGTACAGCAGTATGATACACTTATATACACTCCTCACCAGTCTGATCTCCTAAAAAGAGGGACATCAGGATGGGAAAGAGGGACAGAGGGATTTGGGTCTAAAAGAGGGACTGTCCCTCTTAAAGAGGGACACTTGGGAGGTATGCTCACAGGCCTTATTTAAAGGAGCCGTAAACTTTTTTTTATGAAAAATATATATATTGTAGGGCATTTCCCAGCTGAGTATAATAAGGGTACTCTCACTGCTGAGAGATGCATATTTGTAGAGTTATTGTAGTTTAAACCTGTGTGTTTTTACATTAGCAATGCCCTCTAGAAGTCAAATACTATATTTTATTATTATATTACATTCTATTTGAAGGGAAAGTCAATGAGAGACAGTTCTCCACAGAATGTGATAGAAACTGCTGAGTCACTTCCTGTCAGAACTATCAGGAAGTAAGTATGCAGTAAATTCACTTCCTGATTATTTGAACCGTTATAAATCTTGAATAAAACAAGTGGGTGTTCCCTTGTTTTACTCAGTAGGAAAATGTCTATAACATTTTTTTTTATAAAACAAGTTTACTGCTCTTTTATATATTAATAAATGCTTTTTTCTGTTTCACTTAATCAAGCAATAAGGTTTTTGGCTCCATGTGAGCTGTATAGTGGCGCACTGTGGCTCACACACTACCGATAAAAATGGGCCTATTGCATTCACTGTTCCTGCACCTGCTTCTACATCATATCCCTTGTTTTTCAGGCCCTGACCAAACGCCACGCCAGCACTCGCTGGACCGTATGCTCAAAAGAAAAGAACACATCATTCAGAAGAGTTTTAGATCCTGTGGTCCTGCCCATAGAATCGTCTCCAGATCTGTGGATATGATAGTAATAATTACATTTGTTATATATATATACTCACATGCTCATACTTCAGATCCTACTTGTCCCAAGCCTTCCGGAGGTCCACTAAAGTCTGGGGGTGGGGTGGGGTATCCAAATGATGAGATTCACGCCATAAAGTGGACAAGGTTTGATTGGGATGGGATTTGGAGTAGTGGAGGTGGGGTTTGCACATAAAATGGGTGGAGAGTGGGTAGAACAGGGAGGAGAGTGACCAGAACAGGTGTTGAAGTGGTCGGAGATACAAGGGACCTCACAGGGCCCTGAGAATCAGCCTCTGTCCCTGGAGTATAAAAACCAGCATCTCTGGCAGGGCCAGACTTGCCAGTAGGCAACGTAGGCAACTGCCTAGAGCACCATGCTCTGAGGAGGAGAAGCCTTTAGAGATGCTGGTCACACCCACATTCTGAGTTGTTCGTGTGGCCACCATAACATTTCCAGTGCTCCTGGTTTATGGAGGCCAGTTTATTAACCAGGTTACAGATCCCTTTACTGACCATAATTTAACCCTTTGGGTGCTAGAGAGGTCTCCAGTGCTTTGTTTTTCAATGCATTGGAGACCTCTCTTGCAGCCAACGGGTACAAGATTTCTTTGTGCTTGTTTGTTATAGGGTGAAAATATGTTATGTGCCAGGGAACAGTGGGTGAGGCTAGAGGAGGGAGTCTTATGAAGAGAGGAGATGTGGTCATGTGTGGAGTAAAGGGCAAGGTGGGTACTTTTGCCCAGGGCAGCCTCAGGTGTAAATCTAGCCCTGGTCCCCAGGTCAGATCCAGGAAGTTCTCAGGTATTTTAGTAAAATGTATACCTTTATTGGCTGAGTAGATTTCTGTTCTAAGCTTTCAAGACCACTTAGGTGTCTTCATTAGGCATATCTCCCAGGTGTCCCTCTGTAGGAGATATTAGGGCTCTGTACCTCCCAAGTGTCCCTCTTTAGGAGATATTAGGGCTCTGTGCCTCCCAAATGTCCCTCTTTAGGAGATACTAGCAACATGGGACGGCGTTGCCCGTCATGTTATGACCGTTGGGCGCACATGTGTGAAATGCAGACACACTGATAAACACAGACATATGCAACACACAGGCAGACACATACCATACATCCCAAGTGTCCCTCTTTAGGAGGGACAGTCCCTCTTTGAGGGCCAAATCCCTCTGTCCCTCTTTCCCACCCTGTTGTCCCTCTTTTTAGGAGGTCAGACTGTGTGCAGGGCCGGCTCCACCTATAGGCGAGGTAGGCGCCGGCCTAGGGCGCACACGTACTGGGGGCGCGGGCATGCAGCGGAGAAGAGCTGCGCCCACACACACCACGCCAGGAACCACAACACAGTCAGGTCTATGTTGCTACAGCGCTCCCTCATCTGGTCGGATCTTTAGTAATGCAGAGCGCGCTGGGAGTCATGATCTCCTGCCTCGCTCTGCATTACTGAAGAGAAGACTGCGCGGGAGATACAGGTATGTGATGGGGGGCAAGTTGGAGCTGAGGGGGCATAGTGGAGCTGAGGGGGCAAGTTGGAGCAGATGTGGGGCAAAGTGGAGACGATGGGGGCAAGTTGGAGCTGTTAGGGGAAAGCTGGAGCTGAGGGGGCATAGTGGAACTGGTGGGGGCAAGTTGGAGCTGATGAGGGTCAAAGTGGAGCTGATGAGGGTCAAAGTGGAGCTGAGGGGGGCAAGTGGAGCTGAGGGGGGGCAAAGTGGAGCTGGTGGGGCAAGTTGGAGCGGATGGGGGGGCAAGTTGGAGCGGATGGGGGCAAGTTGGAGCTGCTGGGGGCATAGTGGAGCTGATAGTGGAAAGTTGGAGCTGAGAGGGCATAGTGGAGCTGGTGGGGGCAAGTTGGAGCGGATGGGGGGCAAAGTGGAGCTGATGGGGGTAAGTTGGAGAGGATGGGGGGCAAAGTGGAGCTGATGGGGGTAAGTTGGAGCTGAGGGGGCAAAGTGGAGCTGAGGGGACAAAATGGAGCTGGTGGGGGCACGTTGGAGCTGATGGGGGCAAGTTGGAGTTGATAGGGGCAAAGTGGAACTGGTGGGCCAAAGTGAAGCTGATAAGGGGCAAGTTGGAGCTGGTGGGGGGCATCTCTTACAGGCATCTCCAGAACAGGGGCAGAGTGGCTCAGGGGGCAGAGAGAGGACAATCATGAAAAGAGGTTGGGTATAAGTAGGCAGGGTATAAAGGGGTGGGACACAAGGGGCGGAGCGAAATGGGCGGCAAAATTATTTTTTGCCTAGGGTGGCAAAAATCCTTGCACCAGCCCTGACTGTGTGGTGTGTATTACTTTGCTCTACAGCAATAAAGCAATAAACTTCAGTATATGTGTTTATACATTAGTCTGTGCAAATTAAATACTTTGGTCTTGAACTAAATCATTTATTCAGTTACATAAATAACCAGTAATAGGTCATGAAATAACCTAAAAATTCTTACTAATGCCCCGCCCACCAGCCACACCCCCAATAATATCACCTAAAACTAACGTGTCCCTCTTTGGCCCTGTGAAATGTTGGGAGGTATGCACATACACACAGTGAGCGGCAGAGACATGCAAAACACATGTACACACAGACACACTGGAGATGCACACATGGACACACATATGTAACAGAGATGTACACACACAGACACGCAACATATATGAGCAGAAACACATGTGCTCATGAGTTGTGTACCCCTCTGGCACTCAAAGGGTTAAGGTATAGAGAGGCATGTCAGAGTTAAATAGCAGTGGGAAGTGTGTTCATACCTGGGAACACTGACTTGTGAAGTCCCTAGAGGGGACTGATGTGGTGCTGATGTGGAGAGAGAAATGGGGCAATCTGGGTTAAAAGTGGGTGGGGCTTAATCGCGAGTAGGGGCGGGGCTTAATTGCAAGTAGGGGCGGGGCTTAACATAAATGTGAAAAAGTGTTAGTAATAGGCTGGGGAAGGAGGAGAAGTGGGAGGGAAATGCAAGTTTACAGTGTGAGGGGTTTTAACACACTCCATGAGGGGTAAAACTTGATACAGAACCCTGTGGCAGTCAGTGGGTTAAGTGTGAATCTGATGGCTGTCTGTCCTGTGTCTTGCATGGCAAATGGTGACAGTGAAGAAGTAATTCAGCAATGAGGGCCTACCTTAACCCTTTGAGTGCCATTTTGTTCCTCTGGTGATGCAGCACCGTTCAGTGGCTTTACTACAGGTCCTGCTGAGGCCACTGGGAGTCAAGGTGAGTGACTGTGTGTCAGCCATCTTTCTTTCTGGCTTTGTGTGTGTGGTGGTGCTGTGTGAGTGGGGCATGAGTGTGTAATACCTGTGAACTTTTACTTGTGGAGTCCCTCATGTGGTGCTGATGTGGAGAGAGCAATGGGGCAATCTGGGTTAAAAGGGGGCGGGGCTTAATCGTGAGTAGGGGCGGGGCTTAACATAAATGTGGAAAAGTGTTAGTAATAGGCTGGGGAAGGAGGAGAAGTGGGAGGGAAATGCAAGTTTACAGTGTGAGGGGTTTGAACACACTCCCTGAGGGGTAAAACTTGATACACAACCCTGTGGCAGTCAGTGGGTTAAGTGTGAATCTGATGGCTGTCTGTCCTGTGTCTTGCATGGCAAATGATGACAGTGAAGAAATAATTGAGCAATGAGGACCTACCTTAACCCTTTGAGTGCAATTTTGTTCCTCTGGTGCTGCAGTACAGGTCCTGCTGAGGCCTCTGGGAGTCAGGGTGAGTGACTGTGTGTGTGTGTCAGCCATATGTATTTCTGGCTTTGTGTGTGTATGTGGTGCTGTGTGTGTGAGTGGGGGCATGTCTGTTTGGTGCTGTGTAAGTGGGGCATGTGTGTGTGTGTGGTGGTCTGTGTGAGTGGGGCATGTGTGTGTGTGTTTGTGTGGTGCTGTGTGAGTGGGGCATGTGTGTGTGGTGGTCTGTGTGTGTGAGTGGGGCATGTGTGTTTGTCTGTGGTGTAGGAGCAAGTGGTGGCCATATTGTTTTTTTCTGACTTTGATAGTGGTGGGCGGGCTGCATAGTGGGGGCGGGCCAACTCCCTGCATGATTGAATCACCCAATAGGAGTAGTAACTCCTGCTTTATGCCTCCCCTGGGTGTGTTTTGGCAGGCACAAAGTCTTCTTTTATATATATAGATTAGGGGTCCATACCTCCCAAGTGTCCCTCTTTAGGAGATATTAGGGGTCAGTACCTCCCAAGTGTCCCTCTTCAGGAGATATTAGGGGTCCATACCTCCCATGTATCCCTCTGTAGGAGATATTAAGGGTCCATACCTCCCAAGTATCCCTCTTTAGGAGATATTAGGGCTCCATACCTCCCAAGTGTCCCTTTTTAGGATATATTAGGGCTTCATACCACCCAAGTGCCCTTCTTTAGGAGATATTAGTGGTCCATATCTCCCAAGTGTCCCTCTTTATGAGATATTATGGCTCCATACATCCCAAGTGTCCCCTTTAAGAGATACTAGGGCTCCCTACCTCCCAAATGCCCCTCTTTAGTAGTTATTAGGGGTACAAATCTCCTAAGTGTCCCTCTTTAGGAGATATTAGAGACTTCCTAAGTCTCTTTAGTCAGGACAGTCCCACTTTGAGACCCAAATCCCTCTGTCCCTCTTTCCCACCCTGGTGTCTCTGTCTTTAGGAGATTAGACTGTGTGGTGTGTATACAAGTGTATCACATTGCTCCACAGCAATAAAACTTACACAAAGAGGTGTCAATAGGTCTAGGTCATGAAATAACCTAAAAAAATCTCTGTAATGCCCCACCACCAGTCACACCCCCAGCAATCCCACCTAAGACTAAAGTCCATCTGATATAGTGGGAGGTATGATCAGGCATGTTTAATAGACAGATCGATCGATCGATCAGAGGATAGAAAGATGGACAGACAGACAGATAGCATCCAGCACTTGTTCTGTGCCATGCCTGATGAAGAGACATAAGTGGTCTTGAAGTCTGTATTTCAAAACTACTCAGCCAATAAATGTATCGCTATCTTACTATACTAGTTTCCTACTTTATACACAGTTAACACAGTAACACCGTTTAGTTGAAAAGATTATGTATGACTATTTATGTATTGAGGCATAGCAAATAAAGTGTGATTGGTGCTCCACTTGGAGAGGTGTTAAAGGTGTCACAGAACCAAATGAATTGTGCTTTAGGGATTATAGTTACTATAGATCAATTACAATTAGTAGAGAATCAAGAAACAGAAGCAAAACTATAATCTCATCACTGTCAGGCCATGCAGGGTTAATAAGAACAGAGGGCATGAGGGGCAGTGAGAAAAATAATAAAATGTAACTTTTATTGTATAAGAACATGCATAAACGTATAAAAAATAAATAAAAAAGGGAAATAAAATACTTAAAATTGTGCTACCTGAAACCTCTCTGGAGGCTTGATTCTATAAGCTCCATTAAAACAGCTGTATGAGTTAAGTACCGACTTGTCACATTGCCATGATGGGGAGGAAATTGTTAATTTTTCTTTTAAACCAAATTCTCTAAAAGTCTGTGTTTAAAATGTGTTTAAATTACCTCATGTAACAGAGACAATGAGCTTCTCTTCCTCAATAGGGGGTGAAAATAACTGAATATCAGTTATGGAGATATACGATTAGGTGCTAGACACCAGGTCTAAAACAGAGACATACTCCCATGTGAGAGAGGCTGGTAGAATGACATGTTTAAAGGGTTTCTGATAAACTTATGATCTCTCCCTTTTAAGAGGACTGCCAGACAAGATGTCATTACTAGTATTTCTCAAATTATCAAGGAAAATTTTTAATATAGAATAAGAGCGATTTCTCCAGGCTATATTGCATTATTACTAGTGCTTGGAATTTTTTTCATAAATTATGTGTGACGTCATATGGAAATTAAGGATTAGGAGCACCCAATCAGGTAATACTGGTGATGTCACTGTATAATGAGATGGTCCTTTATCCAATCAGACAGATTTTGATAAGAGGGATTTCATATTATAAATATGCAAGTTGAGAGAGAAAGGGGCTTTTTCCTCTTGAGTCTTGGCTGTTTTTTTTTTTCTTTCCTGTGGTTCCTGGCTGACTGATCAGAAATACCCAGTGGACTGGTAACAATATATATTCTTATTTAAATTTTGCAAAATTTCAGAATCATATAACTTAATTTTCTTATAATTGTCTTAATTGGACTGACCAACCATTTGGGGTCAATTATAATAAGCTGTTTTAGCTATAGAAATTCTGAAATTAAGCAGAATTAATTGATTTATTGGTAAATTGTTATATTTTGCCAGATAAGTGTCATATAGTTAAATAGCTTGGTTTATATATTAGTTACTATAAATTCTGTAATTTCTAGAATATTGTCTTTCTGGAAAGGTTACAATAGCTAATATTGATCTGGGGAATTCTTTGAATTCATTTATTAACCCTTTGACCTCTGTTTGTTTGATTCTGGTGTTTCTTTGGATTTCTTTGTGTGTGTACTAGGCCTAACTTTTGTAAAGTGAAGGTATCTTTTAAACTTTCACTAGACAAAAGAAGCTACCATTTTGGGTGTGGCACCCTATCGTAATAAGTGGATTAACCCTTGAAGTACCCTATAGGTTTCACATAATATTGCTATAGTCATATTTGTGATATATGTTGCACAAAGTTTAATATACTGTCTAGACATATATTATTGGATTGATTCTAAGTATTTTCTGGTATAATCTGTTGACGATATTATATGCAATTTATATGTTTTATTCAGAAGGTATGCAATATTTGTAATCGGTAGATAATTAAATTATAGTGATTTTAATCTGGGATTCTATTCCAGTTAGTCTCTAAATTTGGCTATTAGATATAGTATAAGGGAATTGTCAGAGGACCTGGCTTAATATTAAAGCTAATTCACCTGACAATATACCTTAAACCTCAATTAGCATAGTTTATGCAGTTTCTGGGACAGAGGTATTCATATACACTGCTGCCAACTGTATTTTATTAATTGTAAGGATCAATTATCCTTTTCTGTGCTGCTGAGTGCTGAGTGCTGAGTGCAATTATTGTTATCTAATACCTCTGAATATACATATGTGTGGTTAACTCTTTAATTGCTGGTAATCCTAATGGTGATAATTGTGGTTTGAGTTACTGTATATCTATTGTAGTTGCTGATCACTCATTTATACCATTGTTGTTTACACTTTATATATAGTATAGTGTATTTAATAAATTATATATATTTTTGCACAAATATACGGAATTGATTAGTTTAATCAATTCTTTGCTGTGAAGTATTGTGTCAATACCTAATATAGTGTAAAGTTCTCAAAATGATTTAATATTATCATTTATCTATTTATGTGAAGATATCCAACCTGATTGGTTCTCTTGTTTTAACCCCTTGGATAACTTCATCATAATTGGTTCGACAGACTGGAAAACATACACATTTTCTGTAGGTATTCTAATAGATCCCCAGTCGTATCAGCAATGAGTGTATGTCACACAAACCCGACTTAAAGGAGCGGTAAGCTTTTTTTTATGAAAAATTATATATTGTAGGGCTTTTACGGTTGAGTAAAATAAAAGTACTCTTACTGCCCAAAGATACATATTTCCAGAGTTATTACAGTTTATCCCCTTAATAACCCATTAAGTGCCAGGACCATCTTGGGACATCTTCCGCAAAAGACCCATGACAGCCCTGGCACGTCACGAATTTCAGGGCTCCCCGCATGGCTGTAGTTCTCCACAGAATGTGAGAAACTGCTGAGTCACTTCCTGCCAGTTAGAACTTTCAGGAAGTAAAAGCACAGTAATTCACTTCCTGATTATTTTAACTGTTATTTTGAATAAAACAACTGGCAGCAGTTAAAGTGTCCTTGTTTTACTCAGCAAGATAAACTACTAGGTTTTCATAAAAAATCTTATTTCTGCTTCTTTAAAGCTTTTCACAGGTTTCTGATCCCACAACTCACACTAAATATTGTGAGATGTGGGAACATCAAGGGAAACTAACTAGCTGACTTTTGACGTAGTGTAAAATGTCATCTGTGAGCCAGTTTCACAATCACCCTCCCAAACACAAACAACATTACTACTAAAAGCAGTACTCGCCCACCCCCACTACACCTAACACTACTATTACAATACCCCCCCAACCTAACACACATCTCAGCTCCATGCCCCCTCACATGTTTCATAAGTAAATCACTTACTTTGATATTGGTGGTCCAGTGGTGTTCTCGACATCCTGGTCCTCCAGCATCCTCCTCAAAACTATAATAAAAAATAAATAAAAAAAAACTATTACCCCCACCACCACTGTTGCCACTGCCATCTGCAACAGAAAAAAAAGTATCCCCCTCTTTAGGCCAGTTCGGGCTGCCCAAGCCAGACTGAGAAAAAAATGAACAGGAATTCGCCTATATATGGTCAATTCCTGTCCAAATTTTTTCCCACACTCTCGGGCTGGGAGATGGGGTTACATAGGGCACAGAAGATGACTCATATCCCAGCCAATCAGCATCTGGATGGAAGAGTCAGGCATGAAGTAACGTCATCCCTTCACCCATCCAATCATTAGCTAGATGTATCTGTAGGATATTCATAAGGAATAGTGAGGGCAGCCATTTTGTATTTAGCTAACAAGAGAGTGATTACTTGGGGTACAGGCATGATGGGGACCAGAATCCAAGCAACCATCAGCCCAAGAGACTGGTATGTTCTACTCCCCTGGAATTTTGTATATTAGGAGACCCAAAAATGTTTGCACCAAGGACCTCCATATTTAGTTATGCTACCGTTAGCTGAACCAGAGTTTGGATACTAGGGATTGTTCCTTTCATTCATTTTTTTTACCTTCTTCAGTGAAGTACAGCTTAAAAGGGAAAGTGATAGCAACTTTGTCAACTCAAAACTTAATAGGGATGTACCACCTAGGAAAATAAAATCAGATAAATGTAGCAGCGTGTTAAAGGAAAAGTAACATAGTAACATATTAAATTAGGCTGAATAAAGACACAAGTCCATCAAGTTCAACCTTTGCCTCATACCCTAGTGACATGAGAATTATATAGCTTTCCTGCTACCAAATAAGTTAGTCTTTATCAGACCTTCCTGATTTGCCTACTAATATCTTCACTTAAATGTATCCATTGTACCTGCTATAACCATCCTTGGGCAAGGAATTCCACAATTTAGCATACCTTACTGTAAAAAAAACCCTTCCTCTGCTGAAATCTACACCTCCTTTCCTTTAATTTCAAGGGGTGTCCCCTGGTCACCTGATCAGGCCTTGGAATAAATAGCTCACCGCAGAGATCCTTGTATTGACCTCTCATATACTTGTACAAAGTGATAAGGTCTCCTCTTAGTCGTCTTTTCTCTAGAGTAAATAAATCAAGTTTGTCTAGTCGTTCCTTATACATCAAGTCCTCCTTTCCCTTAATTCATTTTATTGCTCTTCGCTGTACCCTCTCTAGTTCTAGTATATCCTTTTTCAGAACCGGTGCCCAAAGCTGTACAGCATATTCGAAGTGAGGTCTTACCAATGATTTGTTTAATGGCAAAATAATGTTATCCACTCTTGCGTCAATACCCCTTTTTATGCAAGACAGGGTTTTGTTTGCCTTTGCTACTGCTGTTTGACACTGGTCACTGTTTCCAAGTTTGTAGTTTACAAGGATACCCAGGTCTTTTTCTAGCTATGAGTCCCTAAAATGATTCCATAAACACCTTAAGGACCAGCGGCCCCGGGGTGTGTGGTCCTTTAATGACCAGACAGAGAACTTTGACGTGCCCGCCCACGTCACTGATCACATGTGCCAGCACGCCAAACTGGGGACTGATAGAGATTGCTCCGGTCTTGGAGCAATCAACTTCAATCCCCTTTATTACTCACAGCGTTCTTGCAGGAGAGCTGTGAGTAAAAAGTACGTGACGTGCCAGGACCGTCAATGGTCCTTAACGTTAAAATAGCAGTGAAGGTTCTAGCACATCACTGGACGTTAAAGGGTTAAGTTCATAAGTAGCATTGGGATTATTTCCTCCCAAATGCATGACTTTACACTTCCGCACATTAAACTTCATATTTCATTTGTTTACCCAATCTGACGTTTTATGTAAATCCCTCTGTAGAGAGCAATTATCCTGTTCTGAATTAATTACCCTGCATAATTTAGTGTCATCTGCAAATATTGTTATTTTGCTTTCTATATCGAGTTCCAAGTCATTTATAAACATGTTAAACAGCAGTGGACCTAATACTGAACCCTGAGGTACTCCACTCTCCACTTTAACTGTATTGGAGAATTTTCCATTTACAACCACACACTGTTCCCTATCCTTCAGCCAGTTTTGTATCCAATTGCAAAGGTTATCCCCTAGCCCAAATTTCCTTATTTTAAAGGGATAGTAATACTTAAAATGTAAAAAAAATATGTTGTAGGGTTTATCCCCCTGAGTAAATCAAGAGTATTCCCACTGCTGAAAGGTGTTTCATTCAAAAGTTATTAATTTTCAAAGTTGAATTTTTTAGGTGCAATATCACAGTGGCCTGAAATTGTACAGTGGCGCTGTTGCTACACCATCCTATGGAGATTTATGGTCCCGGGACCAGAGCTGTCCATAGGATCGTGTAGCAACAGCGCCACTGTACAATTTCAGGCCACTGTGATATTGCACCTAAAAAATTCAACTTTGAAAATTAATAACTTTTGAATAAAACACCTTTCAGCAGTGGGAGTACTCTCATTTTACTCAGGGGCATAAACCCTACAACATATTTTTTTTAAACATTTTAAGTATTACTATCCCTTTAAGTAAACCTTCATTAAGGGAAAAAAATACATCATACTGCTGCTGCTGAGTATAACAACGGTACTCCCACTACTACAAGTTGCTCCATTCCAATATTATCACAGTTAAAACTGTTGTTTTTTTTATTAACAGTGCCACCTGGTGTCCAAATAGCTCACCTACAGTCCTTCTGCGGACAGTTGTTTTTGTTTTCTATGGAAAAGGTGAGCCACTAGCTGCAATTCTCCATAGAATGTAATGTAATTGCGGCATCACTTCCTGACAGTTTATAATGTAATAACTTTTGATTAAAGCAAATGCCAGCAGTGGGCGTACCCTTGTTTTACTCTGCATTAAAAACCTTGTATTATGCTGGGGGAGGGTTCATAATAAAACTTTACTGATCCTTAAATACTATGACCATAAAAACCAGACACTGTAGATTTGCACTGGTTCCTATGCAGTACTGTAGAATGAAGACTTAAAGTGTTAGTAATGTCTAAAAAAAACTTTTTTGCATTTAGAAGAGCTTAAAAAGCTGATCGAAATGCAAAAAAACGTATATCTCTCAAACCTCTATAGTTTAAGAGATACAGGCGTTTAAAGTTTGATCTCTCCTACTGACAGCTGTAAAGCTGTCAGCAGGAGATCCGTGTTGGTCGACACGGAGGCGCTTGAGAAGTGCCGAGATCTCGTTACTTACACGGAATCCCTTCATTGGAATGGTCTAAAACGTGTGCCTGAACACTCATGGAATCCCTTAATTACACAGACTAATTGTCTAAAACGTTTGCCTAGTTTTCAGGCACACATTTTAGACCATTCCAATGAAGGGATTCCGTGTAAGTTACGAGATCCCGGCACTTCTCAAGCGCCAGCGTGTCGACCGACACGGATCTCCTGCTGACAGCTTTACAGCTGTCCGTAAGAGAAATCAAACTTTAAACGCCCGTATCTCTTAAACCATAGCTGTTTGAGAGATAAGTTTTTTTGCATTTACATCAGCTTTTTAAGCTCTTCTAAATGCAAAAAAGTTTTTTTTAGACATTACTAACACTTTAACAAAAGCCCTGCATTAATATGTCATACCTCCCAAGTGTCCCTCTTTTAGACCTAAATCCTTCTGTCCCTCTTTCCTACTCTGATGTCCCTCTTTTAAGGAGATCAGATTGCACGGTGTGTGTATATAATGTATCACATTGCTCTACAACAAAAAATCTCATCGTAATGTTTGTGTAAACTTCAGTATGTGTGTTTATAAATTAGTCTGTGTAAATAAAATACTTTGGTCTTGTTATAAATCATTTATTAGGTTATGCAAGAAGGTATCAGTAGGTTGTAAAATAGCCTAAAAATTCTTGGTAGTGCCCCTCTCACCAGCAACATCCTCTAAAACACGAGTGTCCCTCTCTTCGGCAATTTGAAATGTTGGGAGATATGCTATGTTAAGATAAGATAATAAAACAGATCAGTGATTTTATTTTTGCCCTCAAGTCTTTTATTCATATAAAAATATTAAAAACCCTTTAACCAGCCCTCTGAACTCATGTTGCTTCTTTACATATAGTTAACATGAGCAAGTTTGTTGCAAAAACAATTTCACAGTATAGATTTCCAAGATCAAATAGGTACATGGGCGGATTGTCCTATCGGGGGATCGGGCATCCCCCAGTGGGCCGCTATATCGGCTCACTTTTATAAAGTCGCGATCCACTTTGTCTTGAGTGCAGACTCTCTCTCTCCCCCTCCGGTGTGCACTGAAAGAACTGCAATTAAAATACAAGTGCTGTACAGCGCTGGCCATCTCTCTCCCCCTCCGCTCCACTTTGTCTTGAGTGCAGAATGAGGGCACTAAAGGAAGTTAGTGGAGGAGAGAGAGAGAGATGTGCGGCGCTGTACAACACTTGTAATTTATTTGCAATTCTTTCAGTGTGCACCGGAGGGGAGGGGAGCCCGGGCTGGTATTCCCTTACAAACCGCCCCTGAATAGGTATTATCCTGCATAAAACGAGGTGTCAATGCACAAGATGCTAATATTATTCTGCCTCTATATAAATGCTTGGTAAGGCCTCATCTAGAATATGGAGCACAGTTTTGGGCAACTGTACTTAAAAAAAAGACTAAGAACGAGAGGCCATCCGTTATTACCAGAGGAAAGGCGCTTACAACTAAAACAAAGGCAGGGATTTCTTACCATAAAGCCAGGAGCACAGACAGGCTGTCAGCCTTTCTGGAGCTCTCCGCTCAGGATCAGCCCATTCTGTGAGTCCCTACTGAGCATGTGCGGTTACGCACACAGTGAGCGACGCATTCTAGGACTTTGTTATAGGTTTACTATCCCTTTAAGGATTGATAGATGAAATACTGTCAGAGATCATGGAACCATTTTCATCTCTCTGAGCCTGGCCAAATTTGTATTTTGCCATAGATTTCATAGCAAGCCTTAGCTTAGGCCAGGAGCAATTATGGAGTTTCTCCGTTCTGCACAGAAGTCTATTTCACAGTTCTCAAATGAAGTTTGTTTCAAAGTTCACCAGAGAAGAACAGTTCAACATTTCCATAACTGTGTAACGTGAAACCTTACATAAGACTGAAAGGGTGACGTTTAACAGTAGACTTAAAAATAGTTTGACGTTAGCCTGGTAACTGACCCTTTGAGTGCCAGAGAGGTATCCAATTCATTGAGCTGCAAGATATTGGATACCTCTCTGACACTTAAAGGGTTAAAATCCACCAGCAGGGTAACTCACTGTTAAAGTAATTGATGAAGTATTATTCAAATCACAATTGAAACTACACCTCCTTAAAGGGATAGTAATACTTCGTTTTATCTTTATTTTATTTTGTAGGCACTAAAAAAACATGAAGAACGATATAAGTCTTATCTCTCAGACCTTTATGGTTTGAGAGATATTCACAAGCAAAGTTTCCCCTCCCGCCCCTTTTACCTAGTGTAAGCCATCTCCTCTCAGATGTGGAATGCAGTCCATAGACCAGGCAGATAACAGCAGGGGACAATCTTCTTCCTATGAGAACAATGAAAGCCCTGCCCCCCTAGACAAGTTCTTCAGGTTTTTCCCTTATCTTAATTGAAGATTGTACCTCTCTGCAGTCTACCTGGGCACCTCCCTTCTGATCTGGCTGAGCAGTGTTACATCAGTAAAAAGGGCGGGAGGGGGATACTTTGTCATTGAATTACTCTTGAACTACAACTCTGACAGAATTGATATAACACTCTCCAAAGTCCAAATACTATGATGATTAATTAGAGCTGCTTTTATTATGAAACATTACTATCCCTTTAACAAAACTTAAACATGTTACATGGCACTGACTTTGTACAACTTAGGCACTTTATAAATTACTAGTGTAAAAGCCAGTGTACACGGGCCACAGCGTGCATGTTTGTTCGATGCAGTCATACCCAGTAGAAAAAGGACAGATGTATGTGTGTCCAATGCAGTCATGCGCAGTAGAGACTGCCCGAATGCACAGAATGCTGGGAGGTGTAGTTCTGAGGTAGTACACATGCAGTCATGCGCAGAAGAGACTGCCCGAACACACAGAATGCTGGGAGATGTAGTTCTGCGGTAGTGCACCTGTTGGTACCTGCCGTTGCATTCGGGCAGTCTCTACTAGGCATGACTGCATTGGACAAACATACATCTGGCCTTTTATATTATAGGATACATGGATTTCTTGGTATTAAAGAAATAAAATCATAATAAAAAAAATTACAATTTTTACTGATGGTTTGTGCGAATGGGGTGAATTAAGAAGCATCCTCCTTTAACCTCTTGGTTGCTGGATACATCTTCAGTGCATTAATTTGCTATGCACTGGAGATGTCTGTAGCTTTCTGGGGGTGAAAGGAACTTTTCCATTTTATCTATGACCGTAATTATTTGGTGTAATCAACCATATAAGGTGCAATGAATACCTGGATAATATGGACATCTCACTACTATTGGCAAAGCAGCTTAAAGGGGAACTTTCAACCCAACAAGATTGAGTCTGTAGCTGTAGCTCTTTGTAGTGTCTAATGCCACGAGGTGTTTTTTTTTGCTTAGAAAATTATCTTATGCGTATAAAATAGAAATAAAAATAGTACCTCCTAACATCACTATTGGTACACTATGTACTGCGCATGTCATAAGCTGTACCTTAAGGTACATTAGTCACTCCCATGGTGCTTGTTCATCACCTTTCCGTCCAGCACTTGTGTACCACATGACCTGGGGCGCTCCAAACCTTCAGCGCGTTCAGGTCTAGGTGGTATGTTATGAGCTCGTGCATGTAACGCGCTTGAATTGTATAAATAAGCAGCCTGCTTTCCATTTACAAATATCGCTTCTTGAAAGCGGACTGATCCTATACTTTCTCGCAAATTTGCCTGTGAGGAGTAAAGCGTCACTGTTCAGTTA
Source organism: Rhinophrynus dorsalis (assembly GCA_037306005.1). Lineage (NCBI taxonomy): Eukaryota > Metazoa > Chordata > Amphibia > Anura > Rhinophrynidae > Rhinophrynus > Rhinophrynus dorsalis. The sequence continues at coordinate 387,948,292 of CM074724.1, forward strand.
CATGTGCGCCTTACACGCGTACATGCCAATGAAAAAAAAAAGGAGGACTAAGGGCCATCTCTACGAGAGTGATTGACAGGGACTGGGAGAAGTGATGCATGCGCAATACACCATCTTTGGCAAGATGGCCGCTCTCTACCTTATCAGACAGCTTCAACAAAAGGTATGTTTCACTTGCACACAAAGCCTTCAATATCGTTTTACATATGTTTTAAGCATCACGTAGAGGATATCTGTCAACCAAACATAACTTACTGGCGCATGTTAGTTCCGCTTTAACAGTATCCCAAAATGAGCTAAATTTGAATGTTAGAAGTACTGCATGGTTCTTGGTTTTCCTTGATCTCTGATTAGGGATTGTGATTGAGCAGACTAGATGTGTTATTTTACAGAAAAATGTCTGGTACAGCAGATGAGCAGATTGTAATGTTCTGTCAAACAAACTTAAAATTGTCTTCAGGGCCGGATTTACATCTCAGGAGCCTGTAGGCACAGAAATATGAAGCCCCCCCACTCCCCCCCCCCTTGGCCATCTCCACTGGACACCTCCACAATGCTCCCATCATCGCCATATTGCCCTCACATTGCCCCCCATCAGCTCCATATTGCCCTCACATTGCCCCCCATCAGCTCCATATTGCCCTCACATTGCCCCCCATCAGCTCCAACTTTCCCCCCATCAGCTCCACATTGTTCCCACCATCTCCATGTTGCGCTCACATTGCCCCCCATCGGCTCCAACTTTCCCCCTCATCAGCTCCACATTGCCCCCACCATCTCCATGATGCCCACACTCTGCCTCCCCTCCCACAATTTTCCATTTCCTATCTCCCTGGCAGGAGAGATCTGTCATCTGTGCCTCCTTTGGCACAGTCCTGTAGCTGCTGGAGCTCCCGTGCGGTCTAATCTTCAGGAATGCAGAGCGCTGGGAGATGATGTCATGATGATGTCATCTCCCAGCGCTCTGCATTATTAAAGAGCCGGCGAGGGAGCTCAGCAGCTGCAGGACTGTGCCAAAAGAGGCACAGACCTGTCGTGCCAGGGAGGTAGAAAACGAACAACAGAGGAGAGGGGGCAATGTGAGGGCAACATGGAGCGGGCGCCGGGTGGGGGTTTATTGTTATTGCGAGGCTAATTAAGGAAAAAAAAAAAAAGCGATCCAAATGACAGGTGCCCCTCTGTGGGGTGCGCCTGTAGGCAGGTGCCTACTCTGCCTTATTCTTGGCTTGAGAAAGCGGTTTGAAATCGCGAAACGTTGCCTTGCTTTTTTTGCTAATGTTGCAATTTTAATAAATTTTATATCGAAGCATTTGAGTGGAAGGAGTTATTTTGGAGCAGCAGTACCCTTGGTCACCGAGTGGAGACGGTGTAATATCTCCACTAGCTGTTTTGTCAGCATTGGAATATCCCCTCTGCTGACCTGGAACAATTGTGAGTACAATGGTGTTTGTTTTTTATTGAATGAATATTCAAGTGAACGTATTTCACCATTGGGCGCTTCTTCTTTCTTTTTTTGAGTTTTGAAAATTGTTGTGGACCGCTTGGAGAGAGCGTGTAAAGAAGAAGCAGCCCTTAAAAAGGATCCCTGTGCTGAATCAGGATATTTATTCAGCAAGTGTGTAAGCTGTATTTTCATATATGTGATCTAACAGCCAATAGTCTTGTAAGTACCCACGTGTGGGGTGAATTGGTGACAGAGATTCCATTTACATTCTGAATTGCACTAGGGCGCTTCCCTTTTGCTCTCCTTTTTTGTTATTTCAGTTATTGTAAATCCAGCCCTGATTGTCTTAGTGTGACAGGTCTACTTTAACCCTGTGATTGCCATGGGGAAGGGATGTGCAACACACTACCCCCAGTGCACTCACAGGGTTATCAGGGTAGTAATTCATTATTATACAGACATTTATATATTTGGGGGATTTCTTTTGAGCAAAACTAGGGGGTGCTGTTGCTATTACTGCCAATGAAGACTTGAGTACTTCAAATCCAAGTTTTCCGTAGGGGGGGTATAGCAACAGCGCACCCTGACATCTTAAATTCAAGGTATCAGAAAAAAATGTCAAGTTAACTGTAATAATTTTTGAAAGAAGCATGCCCCAACATTGGGATTAACCTTGTTTAAGTCAATAGAAAAATCCATACAACATGTGCATTTTCAGGGTTTGGATTTACTGTACCTTTAAAGGGATAGTAATTTTTCACAAAAACAGCAGCTCCAATTAATCTTCATAGTATTTGGGGAATGGAGAGTGTTATTTCAATACTGTCAGAGTTGTAGTTCAAGAGTAATTCAATGATAAACTATCCCCCTCCCACCCCTTTTACCTAGTGTAAGCCTCCTCCCCTCAGATGTGGAATCTGGTCTCTTGACAGGACAGATCACAGCAAGGGACAATCTTCTTACTGTGATCATAAGGAAAACCCTGCCCACCTTGACAAGTTTTTTTAGATTTTCCTTATGATCATTAAAGATTGTCCTCTCTGTGATCCATCCGGACAGTCTTGTTGCTCTGAGGTGAGCAGTGTTACATCAGTAAAAGGGGCAGGAGGGGGATACTTTATAATTCAATTACTCTTGCACTACAACTCTGACAGTATTGAAATAACACTCTCCATCGCCCAAATACTATAAAGATTAATTGGACCTGCTTTTATTGTGAAACAATATAATCCCTTTAACCCTGAGTGCCAGTAGAGTACCCAATGTAATGCGAAGCAATGCGGGGGACTACCCACTGACACTCAAATGGTTAACATACAACAAACAGTGTTTATTTAATGTCTTATATGCTAGGGAGGTCTTGCAATGCTTTGGCTATCTGGCTTCCCAAGGTTAAGAAGGAAATCTGGAGACATAATGCACTCAGTAAGATGGTAATTTTGGTGTACACTATATAATTACTATTAATACGAGAACAGACTTGTACACTAGTGACCTTGAACCAGAATGTGGAATATTGTCTCTAATGATTCATCTGTGTGTGTATGAACGTTAACATGTCACACCCTGGAGAGAAATAGCTCAACATTAAACAGCCTCCTTACTTGGGTCCTTCAGCCATTCACATGTGCAAGTTATATATAGACACGACGTCTAGACTTTGCCTAAATGTGACATTGGCAAAACCCTGCTAAATCCTTCTTGATGCATTACAAGATCAAGAACTTGCAGTATGCAGAGACAGACTGAGAGGCTGATGTACAAAGATGAATTACAGACATTGAATTGAGAATCAGCTGCATATGCAACACATACAAATTCTCACTGATGTAATTTGGGTTTGTAACTCTTTGAATGCTAGAAAATTGGGTGCTCTTTGTTAACTGAATACTTTGGCCACAGAATTACTCAAACTAAATCTTATGTCTACATCATTTGCATACCTCCCAACATTTCAAATTGACAAAGAGGGATAATTGTGTTTTAAGGGGTGTTGCTGGGGGCGTTGCCTGTGGGCGGAGCATTACCGAGAATTTTTATGCTATTTCACGACCTATTGATACCTCCATGTGTAACCTAATACATGATTTAGATCAATAAAGTGTTTTATTTACACAGACTAATGTATAAATACACATATAGTGATGTTTAAACAAACATTAATGTGAGTTTTATTGCAGTAGAACAATGTGATACTTATATATACACCACACAGTCTGATCTCCTAAACACAGGGACACCAGGGTGATACACTTATATACACACACACCACACAGTCTGATCCCCTAAACACAGGGACACCAGGGTGATACACTTCTATACACACCACACAGTCTGATCTCCTAAAATCAGGGACACCAGATGATACACTTCTATACACACCACACAGTCTGATCTCCTAAAATCAGGGACACCAGATGATACACTTCTATACACCCCACACAGTCTGATCTCCTAAACACAGGGACACCAGGGTGATACACTTCTATACACACCACACAGTCTGATCTCCTAAGCACAGGGACACCAGGTTGATACACTTATATACACACTACACAGTCTGATCTCCTAAACACAGGGACACCAGGGTGATACACTTCTATACACACCACACAGTCTGATCTCCTAAACACAGGGACACCAGGGTGATACACTTCTATACACACCACACAGTCTGATCTCCTAAACACAGGGACACCAGGGTGATACACGTATATACACACCACACAGTCTGATCTCCTAAACACAGGGACACCAGGGTGATACACGTATATACACACCACACAGTCTGATCTCCTAAACACAGGGACACCAGGGTGATACACTTATATACACACACCACACAGTCTGATCTCCTAAACACAGGGACACCAGGGTGATATACTTATATACACACACCACACAGTCTGATCTCCTAAACACAGGGACACCAGGGTGATACACTTATATACACATCACACAGTCTGATCTATTAAAAAGTGGCATATCAGAGTGGGAAAGAGGTACAGAGGGATTTGGGTCTAAAAGAGGGACACTTGGGAGGTATGGAACATTATATGTCCTAAAGAGGGACACTTGGGAGGTATTCATTTGTTAAGGAGCTTGACAAAATAGATTTTGTCATACAAAATAATTCTTTTTTTTCACAAATAGATTTTTGTCTCACAAAATTAGTGTTTTTTTGTGAAAATAGATTTTTCTATATTTTATCTCACAACATTAATGGTTCTTTATTCCCCTACAATCCGCCCCTGCATTTTACACACAAAATTGATTTTCTGGTCATAAGATTTTGTCACACTAAATATTTTTTTTATGATTACAGAATACATTTTGTATGACAAACCTGATAATTGTTGCCACAAAGTACATTTTGTTTTACACAATTCATTGTAATTTTTTTTTATAAAATAGTTTGTCAGACACAAATGACTTTTTTTGTTACAAAATGCATTTTTCTACACAAAATATAAGTTTTTGCCACAAAATAGATTTCAGTGCAATGAATTAGAATTTTTTGGTCACAAAACAAACCTTTTTCAAAATAGAAACATAGAATTTAACGGCAGATAAGAATCATTCGGCCCATCTAGTCACCCATTTTCCTACTGTAAAAACCTCAAACCTTTTTTGGTCCTAGGTCTTTTCTTATGTTAACAACAGCCTTATGCCTATCCCATGCATGCTTACATACCCCCACTGTATTAACTTCTACCACTTTTGCTGGTAGGCCATTCCACTTATCTACTACCCCCTCAGTGAAGTACAACTTTCTTACATTTCATCTAAACCTGTGTCCCTCTAGTTTTAGACTATGGCCTCTTGTCCTAACATTTTTACTCCTATGAAATGTACTTCCCTCCTGCACTTTGTTGAATCCCTTCATGTATTTGAATGCGTCTAACATATCCCCTCTCTCTTCTCTCCTCCAAGCGATACATGTTCAGATCCTTTAGTCTGTCCTGATATTTCTTTTCCTGTAAACCAGTCACCATTTTAGTAGCCCTTCTCTGAATTTTCTCTAGAGCAGGGCTTATAATTTTAAGTCCTTTTCTACTAGCCAGACCTGAAAAGTTACTCGCCACTACAAGCCAAAACATACCCACCAGGGCTGAATTTCTACTCGCCAGGGCTAAATTTTCACTCGCCATTGGCTAGTGGCGAGTGGAAATTTTGAGCCCTGCCTAGAGTATCTCTATCCTTCTGGAGATGGGGTCTCCAGTACTGTACACAATACTCTAGGTGACATCTAACTGTAGAGTAGCATGACCACTTCACTTTTTCTATTAATAATGCCCTTAGCTATACAACCCAGTACCCTGCTTACATTCCCCACTGCTTTATTACATTGCCTGCCTACCTTTAAGTCAGTAGAGATAATTACTCCCAAATATATTTCCTCTGTTGTCTCTGATAGTACAGTACCCTTAATAGTATATTTTTCCTTTGGATTTTTATGTCCCAAGTGCATTATATTACATTTATCAATGTTAAACTACATCTGACACACTTTTGTCCATTCTTCTAAGTTTCCTAAATCATTTGTCATTTGGCTTATTCCCCCTGCAATGTCTATCCTATTGCAGATCTTGGTATCATCTGCAAGAAGGCATACCTTACCTTTATATAAAATAGTTTCCACACAAAATGAATTATTAGAACCAATCAAAAGTTTAACCCTTTGAGGGTCAGAGGGTTACACAATGCATTAAAAATCATACCTTCACAATTCTGACAGTCAACTTAAAATGGTAATTGAGACACTAATTAGCGATAGGTACATGCAGTCAGATGTGATAAGATGACATCTCAGACAAATCCACGCATTTCGCTTTGAAAACGATTACTCATGATCCCTCATGGGAAACACATGGATTTGTCTGAGATGTCATCTTATCACATCTGACTGCATGTACCTATCGCTAATCAGTTTCTCCTTCAGCATTTTTTGTTAAAGGGATAGTAATGTTTCATAATAAAAGCAGCTCTAATTAATCATCATAGTATTTGGACTTTGGAGAGTGTTATTTAAATTCTGTCAGAGTTGTAGTTCAAGAGTAATTCAATGACAAAGTATCCCCCTCCTGCCCCTTTTACTGATGTAACACTGCTCAGCCAGATCAGAATGGAGGTGCCCAGGTAGACTGCAGAGAGGGACAATCTTCAATTAAGATAAGGGAAAAACCTGAAAAGCTTGTCTAGGGGAGCAGGACTTTCATTGTTCTCATATGAAGAAGATTGTCCCTTGCTGTTATCTGTCTGGTCTATAGACTGCATTCCACATCTGAGAAGAGATGGCTTACACTAGGTAAAAGGGGCGGGAGGGGGAAACTTTGCTTGTGAATATCTCTCAAACCATAAAGGACTTATATCGTTCATGTTTTTTTAATGCCTACAAAATAAAATAAAGATAAAACGAAGTATTACTATCCCTTTCACAGTCAGAATTGTGAAGGTATGATTCTTAATCACCAACAAAGTTGTTGATTTTAGACATGGACTGATTCGAATGTTTGGTGGTAGTGAGAGAAATCTATACTGTTTCCATTATTATGTACACTACACAGGGTTTATATTTTCGGGCAATCTGTATGGATTAGCGCATTAATCTTTTGTTTTTTGTCCTTGTTCTGGGCTATTTCTGTGTTGGGGATTTGGAGGATCCCTTTTTCCTTGCTGCTTTTCATACTCCCTCACAAATTAATTATATTTAATTTATGTATATACATTGTGTTCTAGCGCTGTCAGATTTTCCGTTTTCTTTTTGCAATCAGTCATAAGCAGGGAGGGCTGTGAACTGTGGTTGATGTGAAAGGGATCCTCTCTCTCGCACATCACCAGCAATAGACAACCTTGAAGTTGGAGAGCATTCTCTCTGTTTCCTCACTTGGCCAGTAGGAATGTGGAGAGGATACTTTCAGCACCATGGACAGCATCACTCCCTTATCCCTTTGAGTGCCATAGGGATGTGCATTGCTCACCTCGGTGCCACTGAAAGGATTAAAATGTACACAAACACTACACAATTATCCCCTTAGCTCTATATTATATATTATACATGTTGTGCACTCCCAAGGGAACAAGGATGGGGGTCAGGCAGCGTCCTTAGGGACTTGTGGCTTCCACTTGCCCCCAGCCTTGTGCCCTTGCTCACTGGTAGTCATAGAACCCCAATGTGCACTGCCTGCCCCCCAGCCTTGTGCCCTTGCTCACTGGTAGTCATAGAACCCCAATGTGCACTGCCTGCCCCCCAGCCTTGTGCCCTTGCTCACTGGTAGTCATAGAACCCCAATGTGCACTGCCTGCCCCCCAGCCTAGTGCCCTTGCTCATTGGTAGTCAAAGAACCCCAATGTGCACTGCCTGCCCCCCAGCCTTGTGCCCTTGCTCACTGGTAGTCATAGAACCCCAATGTGCACTGCCTGCCCCCCAGCCTTGTGCCCTTGCTCACTGGTAGTCATAGAACCCCAATGTGCACTGCCTGCCCCCCAGCCTAGTGCCCTTGCTCATTGGTAGTCAAAGAACCCCAATGTGCACTGCCTGCCCCCCAGCCTTGTGCCCTTGCTCACTGGTAGTCATAGAACCCCAATGTGCACTGCCTGCCCCCCAGCCTTGTGCCCTTGCTCACTGGTAGTCATAGAACCCCAATGTGCACTGCCTGCCCCCCAGCCTAGTGCCCTTGCTCATTGGTAGTCATAGAACCCCAATGTGCACTGCCTGCCCCCCAGCCTTGTGCCCTTGCTCATTGGTAGTCAAAGAACCCCAATGTGCACTGCCTGCCCCCCAGCCTAGTGCCCTTGCTCATTGGTAGTCATAGAACCCCAGTGTGCACTGCCTGCCCCCCAGCCTAGTGCCCTTGCTCACTGGTAGTCATAGAACCCCAGTGTGCACTGCCTGCCCCTCAGCCTTGTTCTTTTGCCCACTGGTAGCAACTGATCCCCATGTACACTGTCTGACCCTCACCAGCTTTATCCCCTTGTCCAGTGGTACCCACAAATCCCCACTGGCACTGCCTGGACAAGAGAACAAGGCTCAGGGGTATCAATCAGTGTATGTGGGCCCCCACATAGTTCTAATTCGACTAATGCTGCCAACATAGTTATCCCTTTGAGTGCCAGAGGGGTATGCAACACATTGCTTTGAGTATCTCTCTGGCACTCATCAGGTTAATATCACAAATATGCTACCCTATTCTGCCCCACACTATTGCTCTCTGTCACAATATTTAACAAAATACACATCATGCAGGATCCCTCGTCCTGCACTACGCTCCTTTTTATTTTATTCATTTATTTTTAATCTTGTAAGACAATCAGATCTCTAGGGGGGGCATTGGGACCCCTCCTGATGTCCCCCTAGCATTGATCCCCTATCCAATGTGCGATCAATGCTAGGGGAACATCAGGAAGGGTCCCGATGCCCCCCGTGAGGTCTGATTGTCTTACAAGATTAAAAATAAATAAAGCTTAAAAAAGGAGAATAGTGCAGTATGAGGGATCCTGCATGATGTGTATTTTGTTAACCCCTTAAGGACCAAAGGTCCCGGGGTGTGTGGTCCTTTAAGGACCAGATAGGGAAGTTCTATGTGCCGCCCCCTGTGACTGATCATGTATGCTGGCACACCGAATGAGGGACTGAAAGAGATCGCTCCGGTCTTGGAGAGATCAACTTCAGCCCCCGCTATTACTCACCCCGCTCCTGCTCCTGCAGGAGCACGGTGAGTAAAAGTATGTGACGTACCAGAACCGTCACTGGTCCTTAAGTGCCGGACCAGCCTGACGGTCCGGGAACGTCAATGGTCCTTAAGGGGTTAAATATTGTGACAGAGCGCAATGGTGTGGGGCAGAATACGGCATTTGAAATGGTGTTGGCAACATTAGTCAAATTAGAACTATGTGGGGGCAGCATATCTCTTTTTTGGAACTGCTTGGGGGGGCATCATATGTTTAATATTAACTGTGGGACAGTATGTTGAACATACGTATTGTGGGGCAACATGGGGAACATCACCATTGTGTGTTAGCCCCACATACACTGCCTGACACCCCAGCCTTGTTCTCTTGTCCAGGCAGTGCCCATGGGAATTTGTGGCTACCGGTAGGCAAGGGGAAAAGGCTGGAGAGGGTCAAACAGTGTACATGGGGATCTGTGGCTACCAGTGGGCAAAGGAACAAGGCTGGAGGGCAAGTGGCAGCCAAAAATCCACAGCCTTGTTCCCTTGGGAGTGCACAACATTTATAATACTGTCGAGGGTATACAGAGGGAAAGAATCAGGAGATAATTGTATTCCTCGCATAAGATATACAACAGTATTATAGGTAGATTAATTTGCGATCAATTCACAAATTAGGTTTGATACACTACTTCACAGTAAGTAACTTGATAAAATCAATTATGCATATTTATGCAAAACATAATTTATATTGGAATATAAAATGTAATATTGTGGTCGGGGCTTACAGCTGAGTTATATTCTGAGATGTATGTAGTAGGGGGTTTCCATCCCTGGGACTATCGAGGCCCCAGGGTTGTGACAATGTGGTTAACCTGTAAGAGGGCTAACCTAACTGAAACCCCTGAAGGAAGGGGGGGTAAAAAGGGGGGGCTCAACATGAATTGAGCTCCGGTCGGAAGGGCTGCTGCCCGTATTTAAGGGCTTGTAGCCCCTCCCACAAATACAGGTGTAACACCTTAAACTAAATTAGCAATCAGAGTATTCGTGAATATCAAATTACTCAGTGTATATATATATATATATATATATATATATATATATATATATATATATATATATGACCAAGTCATTTACTAAGATATATTTATAAAATTGAAATATGGCAAAATATATCAGATGATATAACAAGGTAATATTCCAGCATACATTGGGTTAGACCTTACATATATGTATCCAGAAGTATAAGCCAGCAATATTGAATGCAGCAGCGTAGCAAGGGTTAATTGTTCATCTGCTGTCTTCAATGTTAACTCTTTCTGGATGAAACACAAGCTGTGAATATATTCCCACATAATAATCTTACACAGAACAATGCATGTTTATTGAAAAGCAGAGACTATGACCTTATCTCAATACATCATACAAACTATAAGGATAAAAATTGCAGAATCATGTTTGCTACACAATACCAGCACTGCAAGAGTTAACCAAAACAGAGGACATTTTTTGTCCTGTAGGAATTTTCACCAAGTGGAGATAACTATTCTGGCAGATAATTTATGGATGTCCCAACACCACTATGCATGCGATGAGATTAGCACACATGAGTTAGGAATCTCTAAAAGGAACTGCACACCAATTGAGAAACAAAGGCTCAGCTTCCCAGATAGCAATACCAAAGGCAGGGCCGGATTTGCCATAAGGCAGAGTAGGTATCTGCCTACAGGCGCATCCCACAGAGGGGTGCCTGCCATTGAAAAAAAAAAATGTATATATTTTTGTTCACAGCACTGCGCGCTGTGCACAGTAATGACCCACCCACCACATGGTAAGGTCTGTGCCTTCTTCGGCTCAGACAGAAGGCACAGACCTGTAGCTGTTCTTGCTCCCTTGTCGGCTCTAATGCAGAGCGCTGGGAGATGACATCATCTCCCAGCGGTCTGCATTCCTAAAGAGACTGCGTGGTAGCAACAGCACCTACAGAAGGAGGCACAGACATCTACCGCTGGACCACCAGGGAGGTAGGAAACGTATGCGGGAGGCAAAGTGGGGGCAATGTGAAGATGATGTGGGCAATGTGGAGCTGATGCCAATGTGAGGGCAAGTTGGAGCTGATATACTGGCAATGTGGAGATGATGGGGGTAATGTGAGGGCAATGTGGAGCTGATGGGGCAATGTGGAGATGATGGACGCAGGTTGGAGATTATGGGGGCAAGTTGGAGCTGATGGGGCAATGTGAGGGCAATATGGAGCTGATGGGGGATAAGTTGGAGCTGATGACAATATGGAGCTGATGGGGGATAAGTTGGAGCTGATGGGGGATAAGTTGGAGCTGATGACAATATGGAGCTGATGGGGGATAGGTTGGAGCTGATGGCAATATGGAGCTGATGGGGGACAATATGAGGGCTATATGGATATGGGGGGTAATGTGGAGATTTGGAGCATTGTGGAGGTGTCCAGTGGAGATGGCAAATGGGGGGGCGCTTCAGATTTCTGTACCTACAGGCTTCTGAGATGTAAATCTGGCCCTGACCAAAGGGTTAATAATGAATTCACCAGATCATAGGAGCATCAATGACCAATCAGAAGCAAAGATATCTCGTATCATCTGCATGTACTTATGATGGCATGTTATCACATTCCGCAGCATGTGCATGCACATTTATAAACACAATAAACATGTGGCTCTGCAGGTGTCAATGATTACAGCACAAACTTAATTCTGCGATGGGGTTAGTAACTAAATATCCCTAGCAACCCCTTCCATGATCTAAAATTGCTATCATTCTTATCTCTCAATATCTACATCTATGAATTGACACTGAGTTATTCTGTTTAGCTTCTGAATTTTGACTAACACTACTGCTTAAAGGGATAGTAATACTTAGTTTTAACTTTATTTTATTTTGTAGGCATTAAAAAAACATTAAGAACGATATAAGTCTTATCTCTCATACCTTTATGGTTTAAGAGATATTCACAAGCAAAGTCTCCCCTCCCGCCCCCTTTTACCTAGTGTAAGCCATCTCTTCTCAGATGTGGAATCCAGTCCACAGACCAGACAAATAACAGAAGGGGACAATCTTCTTTGTATGAAAACAATGAAAGCCCTTCCCCCCCTTGACAAGTTTTTCAGCTTTTTCCCTTATCTTAATTGAAGATTGTCCCTCTCTGCAGTCTACCTGGGCACCTTCCTTCTGATCTGGCTGTACGGGGGGGGGATACTTTGCTTGTGAATATCTCTTAAACCATAAAGGTTTGAGAGATAAGACTTACATAATTCTTCATGTTTTTTTAATGCCTACAAAATAAAATAAAGATAAAACGAAGTATTACTATCCCTTTAAATGGCTACTATGTGGCTGTCCCCATTTGTCAAAGCGCAGGTGGAGGCCTGCAGGGAAGGGAGTGCTGTAGAGTGGCACTTGAGGGCGGTGCTTGAGTGCCGTTGGCTGCTGGTAGGTAGATGGAGTGGGTACGTTCTGTTCTGTCCTCCTACTGACAGCGCAAGCTCCCCTGCAGGCGAGAGTGAGGGCGCTGGTACGAAGAGTTGGGAGCACTGCTTGAGTTTGTTGGCCAAGTGGCAGAAACTCTCCAGAGGAAAGGACACTGGGTAACCAAGAACTGGAGGAATACCCAGTATCAGCACAGTGTAGAATAACAGCGGGATTGTAAGTGCCAAAGCCAAGGTCATACACAGAGCAGTAGGTCAGACAGGATGGATGGTCAGAGGAATAGCCGAGGTCATACACCGGATCAACTGGAGGATAGACTGGATGGATGGTCTGAGGGATAGACAAGGTCATACACAGGATCAACTGGAGGTAGACTGGATGGACGGTCTGAGGGATAGACAAGGTCATACACAGGATCAACTGGAGGGTAGACTGGATGGATGGTCTGAGGGATAGACAAGGTCATACACAGGATCAACTGGAGGTAGACTGGATGGATGGTCTGAGGGATAGACAAGATCATACACAGAATCAACTGGAGGGTAGACTGGATGGATGGTCTGAGGGATAGACAAGGTCATACACAGGATCAACTGGAGGGTAGACTGGATGGATGGTCTGAGGGATAGACAAGATCATACACAGGATCAACTGGAGGTAGACTGGATGGATGGTCTGAGGGATAGACAAGGTCATACACAGGATCAACTGGAGGGTAGACTGGATGGATGGTCTGAGGGATAGACAAAGTCATACACAGGATCAACTGGAGGGTAGACTGGATGGATGGTCTGAGGGATAGACAAGGTCATACACAGGATCAACTGGAGGTAGACTGGATGGATGGTCTGAGGGATAGACAAGGTCATACACAGGATCAACTGGAGGGTAGACTGGATGGATGGTCTGAGGGATAGACAAGATCATACACAGGATCAACTGGAGGTAGACTGGATGGATGGTCTGAGGGATAGACAAGGTCATACACAGGATCAACTGGAGGGTAGACTGGATGGATGGTCTGAGGGATAGACAAAGTCATACACAGGATCAACTGGAGGGTAGACTGGATGGATGGTCTGAGGGATAGACAAGGTCATACACAGGATCAACTGGAGGTAGGCTGGATGGATGGTCTGAGGGATAGACAAGATCATACACAGAATCAACTGGAGGGTAGACTGGATGGATGGTCTGAGGGATAGACAAGGTCATACACAGGATCAACTGGAGGGTAGACTGGATGGATGGTCTGAGGGATAGACAAAGTCATACACAGGATCAACTGGAGGGTAGACTGGATGGATGGTCTGAGGGATAGACAAGGTCATACACAGAATCAACTGGAGGGTAGACTGGATGGATGGTCTGAGGGATAGACAAGGTCATACACAGGATCAACTGGAGGGTAGACTGGATGGATGGTCTGAGGGATAGACAAGGTCATACACAGGATCAACTGGAGGGTAGACTGGATGGATGGTCTGAGGGATAGACAAGGTCATACACAGGATCAACTGGAGGGTAGACTGGATGGATGGTCTGAGGGATAGACAAGGTCATACACAGGATCAACTGGAGGGTAGACTGGATGGATGGTCTGAGGGATAGACAAGGTCATACACAGGATCAACTGGAGGTAGACTGGATGGATGGTCTGAGGGATAGACAAGGTCATACACAGGATCAACTGGAGGTAGACTGGATGGATGGTCTGAGGGATAGACAAGGTCATACACAGGATCAACTGGAGGTAGACTGGATGGATGGTCTGAGGGATAGACAAGATCATACACAGGATCAACTGGAGGGTAGACTGGATGGATGGTCTGAGGGATAGACAAGATCATACACAGGATCAACTGGAGGGTAGACTGGATGGATGGTCTGAGGGATAGACAAGATCATACACAGGATCAACTGGAGGTTAGACTGGATGGATGGTCTGAGGGATAGACAAGGTCATACACAGGATCAACTGGAGGGTAGACTGGATGGATGGTCTGAGGGATAGACAAGATCATACACAGGATCAACTGGAGGGTAGACTGGATGGATGGTCTGAGGGATAGACAAGATCATACACAGGATCAACTGGAGGTAGACTGGATGGATGGTCTGAGGGATAGACAAGGTCATACACAGGATCAACTGGAGGGTAGACTGGATGGATGGTCTGAGGGATAGACAAGGTCATACACAGGATCAACTGGAGGTAGACTGGATGGATGGTCTGAGGGATAGACAAGATCATACACAGGATCAACTGGAGGGTAGACTGGATGGATGGTCTGAGGGATAGACAAGGTCATACACAGGATCAACTGGAGGGTAGACTGGATGGATGGTCTGAGGGATAGACAAAGTCATACACAGGATCAACTGGAGGGTAGACTGGATGGATGGTCTGAGGGATAGACAAGGTCATACACAGGATCAACTGGAGGGTAGACTGGATGGATGGTCTGAGGGATAGACAAGGTCATACACAGGATCAACTGGAGGGTAGACTGGATGGATGGTCTGAGGGATAGACAAGGTCATACACAGGATCAACTGGAGGGTAGACTGGATGGATGGTCTGAGGGATAGACAAGGTCATACACAGGATCAACTGGAGGGTAGACTGGATGGATGATCTGAGGGATAGACAAGGTCATACACAGGATCAACTGGAGGATAGACTGGATGGATGGTCTGAGGGATAGACAAAGTCATACACAGAATCAATTGGAGGGTAGACTGGATGGATGGTCTGAGGGATAGACGAGGTCATACACAGGATCAACTGGAGGGTAGACTGGATGGATGGTCTGAGGGATAGACGAGGTCATACACAGGATCAACTGGAGGGTAGACTGGATGGATGGTCTGAGGGATAGACGAGGTCATACACAGGATCAACTGGAGGGTAGACTGGATGGATGGTCTGAGGGATAGCCGAGGTCATACACAGGATCAACTGGAGGGTAGACTGGATGGATGGTCTGAGGGATAGACAAGGTCATACACAGGATCAACTGGAGGGTAGACTGGATGGATGGTCTGAGGGATAGACAAGGTCATACACAGGATCAACTGGAGGGTAGACTGGATGGATGGTCTGAGGGATAGACAAGATCATACACAGGATCAATTGGAGGGTAGACTGGATGGATGGTCTGAGGGATAGACAAGGTCATACACAGGATCAGTTGGAGGGTAGACTGGATGGATGGTCTGAGGGATAGACAAGGTCATACACAGGATCAGTTGGAGGGTAGACTGGATGGATGGTCTGAGGGATAGACAAGGTCATACACAGGATCAACTGGAGGGTAGACTGGATGGACGGTCTGAGGGATAGACAAGATCATACACAGGATCAACTGGAGGGAGCACAGAAGAACACAATGGATAACTAGGTTACTGAGCTGGACTGAACAGCACTGGACACTAGACTTAGCTTAGAGCAGCTCCAATTCCAAGGACCAGGTCTAATGCCCCACGGAACACTGTGAAAGTGCACCGGGACACAGGAGATGCTGCCTGAAATACCCGCAGATGCCGTGATGTCACCGGAAGGTGACGCACCAAACCCGGAAGTGAGATGCTGACTCGAGCTAGCAAGTGAGCGTATGGGTGAGGGAAGAGCCAAGAAGGACAGGGGAGAGACCGCACTAAGGAGAACCTAGTAGAAAGAAGGCGGCGGTAAGACAAACGGATGACACCATTAGATTGGCCAGATATAGTGGGCAAAGTCATTTATCTACCCCAGAACAGACTGGGTGATAATAATTCTAGGAGCCTTACAGAATTTTGTTTATACCTCAAGTATATAGTTACCAATTCCAGATAAGATATAATTTGTGGTAATGTATGTTATCAGCTCACTGGTTCCGCTCAGGTAGGTCCAGACTCGCGTAACAGCCAGGAAGACACTATGACAAACCCAGCCAAAAAGCCCCTTTTCCCTTGTCACATTTGTTTTTATTACATTCAACCTTTTACCCAAAAGGTACTGCCCACCCTTATTTGATAGGCCAGCCCAATATGAATTATATTAGAAGGGTGTATTTATTTTCCAGAAAGCTCTTTGATTTGGTCAGCAAAGCAATCAATCAAATCTTACTAGAAACCACCTTTTACGCCGGGAGATTGCTATAAAAGACTTAATTTGCATAAATGCATAAATTAATAAAAAAATAAAATAACCAATAAACACCTGCTTGATTAACCCTTTGAGTGCCAGAGTGGTACGCAAAGCATTGCAAAGCGATACGTTGCGTACCACTCTGGCGCTCAGAGGGTTACAAGAAACAATGAACGATCGGGCATTGTTGCCCATTGACATAATTGCTATCTCTAAGAAAAGATATTATATATGAAGTGTTACTGGAATAATAAAGTCCAATCTTATGTACGGCCTTGAGTTTTATAACTGTCTCCCAGCATTTTCTAAGACGAAAACATGTTTTCGTAAACACACAGGCTTTGAATTACAGCAAGAAAAAATGGCTGAGACAGACCATTAACTCATATTGATCAAATTCTCTGACAATATATGATACAGAGCTGAAGGGATAATTGTGTACTGCTTGGTGTACATTTTAACCCTTTGAGTACCAATGCACATCCCTTTTGTAATGGGTTGTACCTTCCTCCCCATATAAAGTCTCAGGGGGCAGTTCACATACCCCTGATTTTGTACATGTAGAATGGCTTCGCAATTTCTTAGAACAGCGGTTCTCAAC
The DNA here is from genome assembly GCA_037306005.1 of Rhinophrynus dorsalis. Classification (NCBI taxonomy): domain Eukaryota; kingdom Metazoa; phylum Chordata; class Amphibia; order Anura; family Rhinophrynidae; genus Rhinophrynus; species Rhinophrynus dorsalis. Next base: position 387,965,601 of record CM074724.1, read on the forward strand.
CTTTCTTTTGCCACGACCCTTTGATAAAGTTTCCCAAGTTGCGGTGACCCCTAGCAGTAAAATTATTTTCATTGCTCCTTCATCGCTGTAATTTTGCTACTGTTATGAATCGAAATATAAATATCTGATGGTTTTAGGCGACCCCTGGAAAATCGTCATTCGACCCCCAAAGGGGTCCCGACCCACAGGTTGAGAACCACTGTCTTAGAATATAGCGAGTACAATAAAGGGGCGAGAGTTTCAAATATATTTAAATAGGTATATATATATATATTCATTATTCATATACCATAAATTGTACAGAGATATAAAAAATATGATTAGTAAATATCATCAGTAAATTCAGTATAAATAGCAATCTATAAGTAACAATATATGCTTTCAATAAGAAATGTATTACATACCATTAGTCTTGCAGAAAAATAATCTCTGTCTCTCTCAAGTTATCTTGGTATGGGAGCTGTTTATAAAAACTATTCATACGGAAGTCCAAAGACGACTGTAAACAACTGTATATCGGTTTTAACCCTTTGAGTGCCTGAGAGGTAACATAGTAAATTAGGTTGAACTGGAACTGGAAAAGGTGCAGAGACGTGCAACAAAACTGATAAAGGGATTGGAGGATCTGAGTTACAAAGAGAGACTAGCCAAACTGGGTTTGTTTATATTAGAGAAGAGATGTCTAAGGGGTGATATGATTACCATTTACACATACATTCAAGGTCAATACAAAGAACTATCCAATGAATTATTTATGCAAAGAGCTGAGCTAAGAACAAGAGGTCATCCATTAAGAATTGAGGAAAGGCGCTTTCGACCAAAACATAGGCAGGGATTCTTTACAGTAAGGGCGGTAAGGCTATGGAATTCTTTGCCTCGGGATGTTGTGCTTACAGATAATGCAACTGCATTCAAAAAAGCAATGGATGCCTATCTAGCACAGAACAATATTGACAATTATGACAGATGGCTTCAAAGCAAATAGGATATTGATCCGGGGAACTATTTGACTACCAATTGGAGTCAGGAAGGATTATTTCCCCCCCACACACACATTTGGGACTAGATTGGAAATGGCTCCAGAGGTCTTTTTTTTTGCCTTCCTCTGGATCAACAGGGGTGTTATTGGCACGAGCTGGACTTGATGGACACATGTCTTTTTTCAGCCTTATCTACTATGTTACTATGTTACAATTAACCCTTTGAGTGTCTGAGAGGTAACATAGTAACTTAGTAAATTAGGTTGAAAAAAGACACAAGTCCATCAAGTTCAACCTTTGCCTCATAACCCAGTGACATGAGAATTGTAAAGCTTTCCTGCTGCCATATAAGTTAGTCTTTATCAGACCTTCCTGATCAGCCTACTGATAAACAGTATAACCCTGTATGTTCCTTTTTGAAAGAAATGTATCTAATCTTCTCTTAAATGTATCCATTGTATTTGCCATAACCATATCCAATGCATTGCTAAGCAATGTGTATGATACCTCTCTGGCATTCAAAGAGTTAAATGGACTGCCAAGATGGATGCTAACGATCTGACAGACAAGGGTCAAACCCCCATACAGTCCTTAGCCCAAAACTATATAGAAAGATTAGATACTCCTGATGACCTTTAGAAAAAGGTGACTCTACATTACTAACACTCTGATTGTGCTGTCAGTTAACGGGGTCTCAGAGCCGGCCCCTCGGGGATGGGACTTGGAGGCTAGGTTTTGTTTCCTGAGTTTGTGGTTAGTTCTTTAGTTAAAGGCCAGGGGAGGAATGTCTTATAGAGGAATCAGGCATCCCATGGCGGGGTGGGTAGATCTCTCCTGCATGGGCCACAATTTCTGATGTGTGAGGGACTGGGAGGTCTCTAGCACGGACCTCCAGATCAGTGTTCCATCACAGTCCTCATATCCTGGCTCCCTGCACTCTGTCTATATGGAGAGTACAGTGTAAAATGTAATAACTCTGGAATGACACATCTCTTAGAAGTGAATAAATGCACGGTTTACTCATCAGGAAGAGCGCTACAATATACGTATTTTTGTAAGATAAGTTTACTGCTCTTTTAAAGGGATACTAATGTTTCACAATAAAAGCAGCTCTAATTAATCTTCATAGTATTAGGGCCTTGTAGAGTTTTATTTCAATACTGTCAGAGTTGTAGTACAAGAGTAATTGAATGATAAAGTATCCACCTCCTGCCCCTTTTACTGATGTAACACTGCTCACCTCAGAGCAGCAAGACTGTCCGGATGGATCGCAGGGAGGGACAATCTTCAGTGAACATAAGGAAAAACCTGTCAAGGGGGCAGGGTTTTCCTTATAACTCACAGTAAGAAGATTGTTCCTTGCTGTGATCTGTCCGGTCAAGAGACCAGATTCCACATCTGAGGGGAAGCGGCTTACACTAGGTAAAAGGGGCGGGAGGGGGATACGTTATCATTCAATTACTCTTGTACTACAACTCTGACAGTAGTGAAATAACACTCTCCATGGCCCAAATACTATGAAGATTAATTGGAGCTGCTTTTTTTGTGAAACATTACTATCCCCTTAACTAAGGAAGCAAGCGGGTGGCAAATACAAACATTCTGCTTTTTCAGGTCAAATCTGCTACAGGACTGCCCCATCCGACTGGATCTTCTACCGGTACCTCATGGCTTCTTTTTTAGTTCAAGATTAAGTTTGGGGGTCACTTTATTTTCTGGGTCACCCAGGCAGCCTTCAATTTTCCATTTGTTGGAGACAACAGATTCCATTATGCCCAACCAGACAATGGCTTTAAGTTTGGGGGTTGACATATTTTTGGGGTCACCCAATATTCCATCAAATACGGTATTAGCCTGAGGCCAGGAAACCTTCGACTTTCCATCTATTGCAGACAGCAGCTTCCATTATCCCCAATCAGACAATGGTTTTAAGTTTGGGGGTTGACTTATCTTTGGGGTCGCCTAATATTCGGGTAAATACAGTAAAGAGGTACTAGACATGATGTAACCAACCTTAGTAGTGTAAGTGTGTAGTCCACAATAGTAGCAATGGTTGCTTATTCCTATACTAGACATAAAAATTAAAGCGGAACTTTCATTAAAATTAAAGTGCCACCCAAATCATAATTCCCGTAACAATATGCATACAGATACTTTTATTATCCTGAATAAGTCTGGCATTATTGAGAAATCCAACTTGTTCGTCAGGAATCAGTGTCAGGAATCTTGCTGTACCGGCATCTGTGCGCCTGCGCTGTCAGTCCCTTTCTGTACCTTAAGGTACAATGGAACTCCCCCCATCAATCCTGGAGCAGACCAGGATAGACAGCGCGGGCACACAGATGCCTTTTTGGCAAGATGTCTGTGCTGAAGCCCGCTGATGCCTACCAAACATGTTGTATGGACTTATTCAGGATAATATTAGTACTGATACGCGTTTCGCTATTTGAATAATGATTTGGGGGGCACTTTCATTTTAATGAAAGTTCCGCTTTAATGTGTGAATGTTACCTCCACCTTGTTATATTTTTCCCAGCAGCTGAACTGGTGAACTGGAATAAATTAGAAGCGAGTTTGAATATGATGAGGATGTTTGATAGGGGCCAGTAATGATGTTCAGAATGAAGATCTTTGATAGATGCCAGAGATTGTATAGACCTCGAAACACTCCATTGATCACGTCCAGAGGACCTCTCTGCGGAGGAGATTTCACCACTGAAAAGCTGTTAAGAGATACTTAGTCCTGGAACTCTCTGGGGAAATATCACATAGCTAGCGAAAAATCTCTGGAATTTCCCTCACAGCTGATACCTTCTCCTCCCCTAAACCCTCCTTGTAAAAAAAAAAATGACAAAAGACAATTACTCTTTTTATTTGGAGCTCAATTGCATTCCCAAGAATTAACCATCAATGCTTATTTTTTTTTTTTCATGCAATGTTCCCCATAACCTCTAAACCTATAGATTCTAGACTGGTCAGTGTATTCAAAACCCACAGATGCGTCTAGTCAATGTGCTATAAATCTGTCTTACGTTCAGACCCGCTCATTTGGAATGAATGGAACGAAAACTTTCCCATGCAGGGCAAGATGATTTCTTGTCACAGTGAATAAGTCACGTACAATTATCCATACCCTTCACAATAGTTTGGGGCAAGAAAATACTTTGATCCTTAAAAGCATGCCATTTTACAGCCTTTAAACCAACTGATTTATAATTATTGTCCTTAGACTATTTCAAACATTGAAGCTCATATCCCAAGTGGAACTGGAGAAATTCTGACTCAAACTGCACCATATGAAAAATCAACACCCTCGTTCAGTTAAAATTTTAACCCCTTAAACGCTAAAGAGGTCTCAAACACATTGCGTTTGAGACCTCTTTAGCTTTCAAGTGTTTAAAGGGATAGTAATACTTAAAATGTAAAAAAAATATGTTGTAGGGTTTATCCCCCTGAGTAAAACAAGAGCACTCCCACTGCTGAAAGGTGTTTCATTCAAAGGTTATTCATTTTCAAATTTGAATTTTTTAGGTGCAATATCACAGTGGCCTGAAATTGTACAGTGGCGCTGTTGCTACACCATCCTATGGAGATTTATGGTCCCGGGACCAGAGCTGTCCATAGGATTGTGTAGCAACAGCGCCACTGTACAATTTCAAACCACTGTGATATTGCACCTAAAAAATTCAACTTTGAAAATTAATAACTTTTGAATGAAACACCATTCAGCAGTGGGAATACCTTTGTTTTACTCGGGGGGATAAACCCTACAACATATATTTTTTTACATTTTAAGTATTATTATCCCTTTAAAAAAAACCATTAAAATAAACTGGGGGAATTTGAACCAATGGAAATTTTACTTTCTTTAGTGCTTCATAATTCATCACTCTCATTTAATTCAAATTCATCCACTACTGGTATGGGGGCGTACAAGAGTGGTATTAAACAGCTGGCTCTCAAGCTGGTAAAAGATTAAATGAAGTTGAAGGACCTCCTAAAGAAACTTACACAACTGGACAATGACATATTCCTGACAACATGCAAAAAGGGAAAATTTCACCCATAAAGGCCTCAAATAAACCAGCTCAAAATGGCATCCTTTAAAAATGTCGCCCTCTATTGGGCATGGAACACAGCGGTGCATTAAAAAAGTTGTGTTGAAAATAGCGACATTCTGATATTGCAGGCCACAATATTGTATACACACAGGGAGCTGGGTGCAGAGAACCAGTGGTTAACAAACTTTTTAGCAAGGTGGCGGCAGTCCAACACCGGCGGTACACAGGGTTCTCACGATGCTCAGCAGTTTATGCTGCATTAACCCCTTGAGTGCCCTCCTCCATGCCACAAATAAATACGACCTCTCTTGCAACCAATGTGTTAAGAGGTGCAATTGTATGTGGAAGGCACCAGTTACAGGACTGAATACGTAACAGCCATCCCGGAGGAGGGCACTGAAGGCGTTAATTCAGCATTAAACTGCTGAGCGGTGTGAGAATCCTGTGTACTGCCGGTGTCGGATTGCCGCCGCCTCACTTAGAAGTTTGTTAACCACTGGTTTTCTGAACCCGGCTCCCTGTGTGGATGCGATATTCTGGCCTGCGATATCAGAATTTCATACGGGCGGCATTCTGATATCACTGTTTTCAACACAACAATTTTAATGTGCCGTTTTGTTGCACGCCCCATAGAGGGCGACATTTTCAAAACGAATGGCTCAAAATACAAAGAAAACAGAGGGGGGCGCCCAATTGTGTAGTATTGCACAATCAATATCAGGTCAAGTAAAAAACACCAATATACTCACATCTGAGAAGTCCTTCTTCTCACCTTTAATGCTCTCCACACTGCTACCCCTCCTTACATATCTTCACTCATCTCCTCTTATGTTCCTGGCTGCCTCCTTCACTCAGCACACAACGCACTTCTTGTTGCACCATCCACACCCTCTGCCCTCTCCCATCTCAAACCTTTCTCACTTTCTGCTTCCTACCTATGGAACTCCATACCCCTCTCCCTACATCTTGAACAATCCCCCTCTGTCTTTAAGTCTACCCTGATATCTTATCTTCTGGAGCACTATAACCATGCACTGCCTTTGGCCAACCTCAGCACTTGACACCCTCATACCCTGTTGTCTGTCTCTTATTATCCATTTAGACTGTAAGCTCCTTGGGGCTAGGGGCCTCTCTCTTATTGTTTATTGTAACATACATCTATTGTAAGGCACTGAGTACACTGTGTGGCTCCATATAAATAAAGATATACATACACACATACATTTGGAAGAGGTCAGCAAACGAGATAACCAGAGCTGACAATCAAGCTTGTGGAGGACTCACACCGTCTCCACTCAGTGAATCAACGACAGCTGGTGCACTATACCAAACAAAGTTGGTATCCACAAATACATGGTTCTCCAAAATGTTTAATACAAAAATAGCTTCCAAAAATAAAATAAAAAACATGAATGTTGATAAAAACATACGCGTTCACGTATACTACAGCTTCTTCAAAGTCACTAGTTCAGTATGTATTTGTATATAATTAACTAGAGACCCCTTGCATGAATGTACAACTTATGTCATGTATTTTGTATTTAGGCTTCATTCTATAACATGCCTTAGTATGTTTCATAATAAAAGCAGCTCTAATTAATCATCATAGTATTTGGACTTTGGAGAGTGTTATTTCAATTCTGTCAGAGTTGTAGTACAATAGTAATTGAATGACAAAGTATCCCCCTCCCGCCCCTTTTACTGATGTAACACTGCTCAGCCAGAGCAGAAGGGAGGTGCCCAGGTAGATTGCAGAGAGGGACAATCTTCAATTAAGATAAGGGAAAAACCTGAAAAATGTGTCAAGAGGGGCAGGGCTTTCATTGTTCTTATAGGAAGAAGATTGTCCCCTGCTGTTATTTGTCTGGTCTATGGACTGGATTCCACATCTGAGAAGAGATGGCTTACACTAGGTAAAAGGGGCGGGAGGGGAAACTTTGCTAGTGAATATCTCTCAAACCATAAAGGTCTGAGATATAAGACTTATATCGTTCTTCATGTTTTTTTTTAGTGCCTACAAAATAAAGTAAAGATAAAACAAAGTATTACTAACCCTTTAATAATGCCGCAGTTCCTAAGTATAAATCACTTTTCAAAAGACAAGAAAACAATGACACTGGAGTCACCTCAAATTAGTATGATCTAAAACCTCCTCTGTCCTTGAAGGGAACCGTTCAGCATCGATTTTGGAAATGAATCACTGTTTATTTCAGTTTTGAGCTAAAACTTAGCTTTTACTATTAATTTCTCTAAAAGAGCTATTGGCTGTATTTCTAAATTAAAATGTAGAGAAGCATAAGCACTTATTCTTATTAGTAGAGAGCAGGGGAGGGCTGGCCTGCGGGGCAATTGCCAGTCATATGTCTAGGCTGGTGGGCCACTCCCACTTATTGCTGCAAATGTAGCTACACTACTGATACCACAGAGCTTACAATTGAAATGGAGCTACAATCCAAGTGGAGCTACACTAGTAGCATAACCAGTTTCTCTTGTAAGTTCTATAGTATCTCTAGTGCAGCGTTACTTACACTGTAAGCTCTGTAGTTGCACCAGTGTAACCCCATTTCAGTTGTAAGCTCTGTGGTATTGTTTGCCTTACTTCACAACGCTAACCCTTTGAGTGACAGAGGGGTATGCCACGCTATGCAAAGCAATGCGTGGCATACCCCCTGGCACTCAAAGGGTTAATGGCAATTTTAAAATTAACAAAAGGGAGATGTCTGGGAAAGTGGGCTGGAACAATTGTAAAATCGGGCCACTTGATTGTAGTTGCCCTCCAGGCCACAAGTTGCCAACCCTCCCCTGGTAGGGAGGGAGGGGCTCACACTTCTCTACATTTTAATTTAGAAATACAGCACAATAGCTGTTTAAGAGAAATTAATGGTAAAAGCTAAGTTTTAGCTCAAAACTTAAATATCAGTGATTCATTTCCTACATCAATGCTGAACGGTTCCCTTCAATGACAGAGGAGATTTTTGTTCATACTAATTGGAGGAAACTCTAGTGTCATTGGTTTTTTGTCCTTTGAAAAGTGGTATAACATTCCTGATGAAGAGACTTAACTTGTCTTGAAAGCGTGCGCTCAAAAGCTACTCAGTTCGCTAATAAAGGTATCACTTTTACTGAACTAGACTAAACTTGAGAGCAAATATTTGCCTGGCCTGGTCCAGGCGTTTGACCTGATTGTTCAACGGTGTGCAGTGAGACCCCAGCCAGGGCTTATATACTGATTGTTAGAAACCATATTAAAGGGCAACTGTCATCACAAAGCTGCCCTATCAGCAGTTCTGCTGTCCTGGGAGCACACCTTGCAATTAAACTTAGACTACATTGTATGCTTCAGTGCAGAAAATTGAAAGCAAAAAAAGAGTCTAAAATAAGATCTCAGATGTAGCCATACTGTGTATGAAGCAGGTCCACAATAACCAGCTCTATCGAGTCTAACACATACCTCCCAACATTTCAAATTGCCAAAGAGGGACACTTGTGTTTTAGGGGGTGTGACTGGGGGTGTGGCTGGTGGGCGGAGCATTACCGAGAATTTGTAGACTATTTTATGACCTATTGACACCTCCTTGTGTAACCTAATAAATGACTTATAACAAGACCAAAGTATTTTATTTACACAGACTAATTTATAAACATTAGTGATGAGCGAGCGTGCTCGGCCGATGCTCGGATCGGCTCGAGCATCGCTCTGCTCGGCACATGGCGGTACTCGTCGAGTACCGCCATGTGCTCGCCCGCCATGTTCGGGTGGCAGGGATCTGTGCCGGAAGAGGCACAGATCCGAAGACGCTCCGCTGGACCACCAGGGACTGGAGGTACGGGGGCATTGCGGAGATGAAGGGGGCATTGCGGAGATGAAGGGGGACATTGTGGAAGAGGGGCATAGACTCTATGCCCCTCTTCCACAATGTCCCCCTTCATCTCCGCTATGCCCGTCTTCCACAATGTCCCCCTTCATCTCCGCTATGCCCCTCTTCCACAATGTGCCCCTTCATCTCCGCTATGCCCCTCTTCCACAATGTCCCCCTTCATCTCCTCTATGGCATAGAGGAGATGAAGGGGGACATTGTGGAAGAGGGGCATAGCGGAGATGAAGGGGCACATTGTGGAAGAGGGGCATAGCGGAGATGAAGGGGCACATTGTGGAAGACGGGCATAGCGGAGCTGAAGGGGGACATTGCGGAGCTGAAGGGGGCATTCGGAGATGAAGGGGGCATAGCGGAGATGAAGGGGGCATTGACCAGGCACCCTCCCCTCATCAGAGCAGGGGGTGCCTGGTGTCGCCCCATTCATTCCAATGGGGCTCGGGTGCTCGGCCGAGCACTCGAGCCTCAGGGGGTGCTCGGTCAGAGCACCCGAGCACCCGAGCATCGGGGTGCTCGCTCAACACTAATAAACATATATACTGACATTTATACAAACAATAATGTGAGTTTTATTGCTGTGGAGCAATGTGAAACACTTATATACACACCACACAATCTAAGCTCCTAAAAAGAGGACATCAGGGTGGAAAGAGGGACAGAGGGATTTGGGTCTAAAAGAGGGACTGTCCCTCCTAAAGAGGGACACTTGGGAAGTATGCTAACATTCCAGCTCAGCGGATCTATGGGGAACATACACTGTGGTGTCCTGAAACAGCTAGAGGGGTGGGTCAGTGACTTGGAAGCCCTGGGGCATCATCATGATAACATGCCACTAACCCAGAAGTCCAAGGGTGACAGTGAATATTTACATCACATCTGCCACGATCCATTGCCAGTTGTAAGAGGACAACGATGGATATGTAAAGCGAGGAGATTCAGCAGCTCTAATTTCTAACACATATGGGACAATAAATTCACACTTAAAAGTCCAATAAAATGCAGGATATGTAGGTTACAGTCTTGTAACATATATAGTAACTTCATCACTCGTTGTGTGATCTCTATAAGAGTTAGGATAGAATTGCTCGTTCAGTTCGAAGAGGAGACTTCCCTCTAGCCTCCCAACAGGATACATATACACCACAAGAAGTACACACACTTCCAAAGGCAAGACTAAATCCATTAATAAAAACATCAAAAGTGTATTGGAGCATTTTAACAAAAAGTCTGTACCTCCACAATCTTCTGGCTTCAAGATGTCTAGACCAGAGGTTCTCAGCCCATGTCCTCAGTGGCCACTAACAGTCCAGGACTTAGGAATTTCCCTGCTAGAACACAAGTGTGTTGATCAGAAGCTCAGTTGTATTGATTAACTCACCTGTGCTCTTAAAAGGAAATTCTAAAATCCTGGCCTGTTAGTAGCCACTGAGGGCACAGGTTGAGAACCACTGCTATACAGTGCCAGACCATTGTAGATAATCTTTAACCCTTTGAGTGCCAGGGGGTAAGCTATGCATTGCATACCCCTCTGAATTTGAAATGGTTAAGTTACTCTTTGTGTAAGTGAATGAATTATAAGAAGATGAAAGTATTTTTTTTTACACAGACTAATTTATAAGATATATACAGAAGTTTATACCCACATTACTGTGGGTTTTATTGATGTGGAGCGATCTGATACACTGGTATATACACCACACAGTGTTATCTGCTAAATAGAGGAGCAGAGGGATTCGGGTGTCAGACAGGGACTGTCCCTCCTATACTGTATAGTGCCAGTCCTTATACACAGGCACATGTAGACTGTATACTATACAGCAGAGGTTCTCACCCCCTGCCCTCAGTGGCCACTAACAGGCCAGGACTTAGGAATTTCCCTGCTAGAACACAAGTGTGTTGATCAGAGGCTCATTCATATTGATTAACTCACCTGTGATCTTAAAAGGAAATTCTCACATCCTGGCCTGTTAGTAGCCACTGAGGGCACAGGTTGAGAACCACTGCTATACAGTGCCAGACCATTGTAGAGAATTTTTAACCCTTTGAGTGCCAGGGGGTAAGCAATGCATTGCATACCCCTCTGACTTTGAAATGGTTAAGTTACTCTTTGTGTAAGTGAATGATTTAGAAGAAGATGAAAGTATTTTTTTTACACAGACTAATTTATAAGTTATATACAGAAGTTTATACCTACATTACTGTGGGTTTTATTGATGTGGAGCAATCTGATACACTGGTATATACACCACACAGTGTGATCTCCTAAATAGAGGAGCAGAGGGATTTGGGTGTCAAACAGGGACTGTCCCTCCTATACTGTATAGTGGCAGTCCTTATACACAGACACATGCAGACTGTATACTATACAGCAGAGGTTCTCAACCCGTGCCCTCAGTGGCCACTAACAGGCCAGGACTTAGGGATTTCTCTGCTAGAACACAAGTGTGTTGATCAGAGGCTCAGTTGTATTGATTAACTCACCTGTGCTCTTAAAAGGAAATTCTAAAATCCTGGCCTGTTAGTAGCCACTGAGAGCACGGGCTGAGAGCCACTGGTCTAGAATGAGAGACTTACAGTTGTAAGGAAGCAAAACAGTACATGTTCGAAGTGGCAACCCAAGGATCAACGCGTTTCACCTTTACCACACTTACGTTCTTCTAGTGGTCTATATGTCAATTGTAAGAGAACGCCATTGCCAGCAGCCGCATGGAAGTGTCATTTTCCGTTGTGCAATATCCTTCAAGTTTATATTTAACAGACAGCTGAAGAATCACCAGATAGGACATTAAACCACCAAGGAGTATAAATATAATAAAGGGAGGTGGCGGTGTGTCCGGCAAAGAGATATCGCCATCTGGAGTTCTTGGAGTAAGACGGTGTGCACAGGCCAGAGTTCCTTCCCGAGGGTAATGAGGACAGAACTTTACATGCATGAGATTCCAGAATTTGTGGCTAAGAGCCAAGGATTTCCAAGTTCCATCCCAGCGGAGGGATACAGTTTTCTGACACCTTGAAAGGCTGATAATAGTCATTTTATGACAGCACCGAGCAGACCCAGAATTTTTCACTAAGTCTACACACTGAAGCCAACTTTGTACAGTGTGATAATTGCCCTTCAACCCTGCGGCAGAGAGCTATGCAACGCACTGGAAAGCAATGTCTTGCGTACCCCTCTGGCATTCAAAGAGCGGAAAGATCACTAATGCCATTTAACCCATTGAGTGCCAGTCAGTTAGCTAGTTCTGAAAGAATTGCTGCTACAGGCCAAGTGTACTTTCTGGGACAGGAGATAGAGGATGGGATTGGGGTCAGGTGAGGAATGGGGGTGTGGCCATGGGTGGAGCTTAGGTCACCTAGACCGCCTTGCCTAGGGGAGCCTGGGACGTAGACCTGTCCCTGAACCCTCTGTATCTGTGATATGGGACACACAATACAGTTTGTTCTATGTGTGAAGCCAGGTGTGAAAACTCAGTATTCTATACAGACTGGTACGAAAACTCATTATTTTTCTCAAGTGGTGCGTTGGACACCCCTCTGGCACACAAAGGGTTAACGTAACTTCAACATGATGTTAAGTTAATATAAGATGGAGTTCTTGCTTTTAGGAGAAGGGGAAAACAGGTGCAATGATTTAACCCCTTGGGTACGAGAGAGGTCACCATTGTTGCACAAGACGATGAAGACGTCAAGTGCAACCAAGAGGTTAAAGGGATAGTAATGTTTCAAAATAAAAGCAGCTCAAATTAATCTTCATAGTATTTGAGCCATGGAGAATGTTATTTCAATACTGTCAGAGTTGTAGTTCAAGAGTAATTGAATGATAAAGTATCCCCGTCCTGCCCCTTTTACTTAGTGTAAGTCTCCTTCCCTCAGATTTGGAATCTGGTCACTTGACAGGTGATCATAAGGAAAACCCTGCCCCCTTGACAGTTTTTTTAGGTTTTTCCTTATGATCACTGAACATTGTCCCTCTCTGCGATCCATCCGGACAGTCTTGCTGCTCTGAGGTGAGCAGTGTTACATCAGTAATAGCGGTGGAAGGGGGATACTTTATCATTCAATTACTCTTGTACTACAACCCTGACAGTAGTGAAATAACACTCTCCATGGCCCAAATACTATGAAGATTAATTGGAGCTGCTTTTATTGTGAAACATTACTATCCATTTAAGGAGACCTGGTACATATATATATATAAACATTGTCCAGAGCCCTCGAGTGGATTATCTCGCCCTTGTCTCACTTTTTTGTCGCGTTCTTCTTTGCCTCCCTTGTGTATTTAGCAGTTGTTCTCACAAAAGATGAGCGAATCTCCTCTGTATGTTCAGTAATGATAAGAAACAGACTCATTTGTATGAATGAAACATCCTGTGAAACAGGTGATTCATCTGCTGTGTAAACCTATCAGGAAGCAGGAAAAGTGACCACTTGCTATTCAAAAAAAGGCAATCGGAATAGGTTCCTGTCCAGGTCACCACTCACCAGAACTGCTGGAGGGGGTAACTTCTGTTTACAAGACAGGACTGGTGTAGGGGGGTAACTTCTGTTTACAAGACAGAACTGGTGGAGGGGGGTAACTTCTGTTTACAAGACAGGACTGGTGGAGGGTGGTAACTTCTGTTTACAAGACAGGACTGGCGGAGGGGGGTAACTTCTGTTTACAAGACAGGACTGGTGTAGGGGGGTAACTTCTGTTTACAAGACAGGACTGGTGGAGGGGGGTAACTTCTGTTTACAAGACAGGACTGGTGGAGGGGGGTAACTTCTGTTTACAAGACAGGACTGGTGGAGGGTGGTAACTTCTGTTTACAAGACAGGACTGGCGGAGGGGGGTAACTTCTGTTTACAAGACAGGACTGGTGGAGGGGGTAACTTCCGTTTACGAGACAGGACTGGCGGAGGGGGGTAACTTCTGTTTACAAGACAGGACTGGCAGAGGGGGGTAACTTCCGTTTACGAGACAGGACTGGTGGAGGGGGTAACTTCCGTTTACAAGACAGGACTGGTGGAGGGGGTAACTTCTGTTTACAAGACAGGACTGGCGGAGGGGGGTAACTTCCGTTTACGAGACAGGACTGGCGGGGGGGGGTAACTTCCGTTTACCAGACAGGACTGGCAGAGGGGGGTAACTTCTGTTTACAAGACAGGACTGGTGGAGGGGGTAACTTCTGTTTACAAGACAGGACTGGTGTAGGGGGGTAACTTCTGTTTACAAGACAGGACTGGCGGAGGGGGGTAACTTCCGTTTACGAGACAGGACTGGCGGAGGGGGTAACTTCCGTTTACAAGACAGGACTGGCGGAGGGGGTTACTTCTGTTTACAAGACAGGACTGGCGGAGGGGGGTAACTTCTGTTTACGAGACAGGACTGGCGGAGGGGGTAACTTCCGTTTACCAGACAGGACTGGCGGAGGGGGGTAACTTCCGTTTACGAGACAGGACTGGTGGAGAGGGTAACTTCCGTTTACCAGACAGGACTGGCAGAGGGGGGTAACTTCCGTTTAAGACAGGACTGGTGGAGGGTGGTAACTTCTGTTTACAAGACAGGACTGGTGGAGGGGGTTACTTCTGTTTACAAGACAGGACTGGTGGAGGGGGGTAAATTCTGTTTACAAGACAGGACTGGTGGAGGGGGTAACTTCTGTTTACAAGACAGGACTGGTGGAGGGGGTTACTTCTGTTTACAAGACAGGACTGATGGAACTCTCTCTCCAGCTTTTCCTCTCCCCCCATCTTCCTCTACTTTTCTATTCCCTCTCTCCATCTCCTGTTGTACTTCTCTCCCCGTTCTCTTTTGCTGTCTTCTGCTCTCCCTTCTCTCCCCCTGTCCTTCTCTCCTCCTTGCTCTCTCCCTTCTCTCCCCCGTCCTTCTGTCCCTCTCCACCTTTCTCTCTCTCTCTCTCTCTCTCCCATTTCTTCTCTCCCGATGTACCCCTCACCCTCTTTCTCTCTCTCTCTCTCCGTTCTCCACTCCTGATGTCCCCCTCACCCTATCTCCACATTCCGCTATCCTGCTTTCCTTTCTCTCTCTCTCCCACAATCCTTTACACCACTCTCCTTCTCCTCCCTTCTCGCATTGTTCTCCTGTCTCTCTCCCTCTGATATATGAAGACCTGTGGCAGGTAATATGGGAATGGGAAGACCCCAAATTCCATTCCACTGAAAACAAGGGATTTTTTTTGCACATACCAAGATGTCAGAAAATATTTATATAAAACATTCTTATTTTCCTGTAGCCATTTTCTTTCTTAGTCCATTAGGGGACAGTTATAACAAAGCTTAACCCCTTGAGGACTGGGGGTTTTGTACACTGGAGGACAAGATAGAGTACATTCACCGAGCTGCCAGTTGTGAGTGATCACATGTACTGACTCCTGAGCAGTCAGTTCTAGCCTTCCGGCATGATCACAGCACTTCTTCAGGAGGGCGGAGATCATATACCTCATGTAGTGCCAGGACCTTCACCAGTCCTTAAAGGACTGAAAGTTGTGACAGTCCTTGCACGTCCCCGGTCCTCAACGGGAATATTTATTTATTTATTTAGAAAAAGTTTTACCAGGAAGAATACATTGCGATTTCTCTCGTTTTCAAGTATGTCCTGGATAGTTTTCAGTAAAAGGTTACATATTTACACTAATATATATATACTTTATATACTAAAACTGTGCTGCTCCTTTAACAGAGGTAAAGCGGGGGAAAAAAGCAAGAACCATAGCAAGAAAGTCACATTATGGGCTGTAACTAGGTGCTTGAATGTCTCCAACATGTTGTGAAGCAATGTAATGATGGCACCTGCTTTCAAGGCGTAAAACATATTATGATGAGTAGATGTAAGTTCAGGAGTCTTCCTGGGTAGGAATAAAGATCCCCTTTCCTTGGATGGTGTTTAACGTAACACAAACACCTCTTAATAGAAACCCCACCACCACCACCACTTACTGTGATGTTGGCAGAAAAGCTGAATTCACAGATATTACTGGATATCATGTGCACTGAGGAAAATGTGATTCTTGTTTCAGGACCCCAAACTTTTAAATAAATGAAGTTTATTTGAATGTCAGAGGGGTACCCAACGCATTGCAAATCACCCATTTTGCACTCAGAGGATTAAAGGACAATTATAATATCTTATTAAGGCCACTTCTGTGGCTGTAGACTTGGTAAAAAACATACAATGCTATGTGCTGCCCAAAACAGCTCCCATCAGCTATATGGGGTGTGGGGGGGTCAGGAACCCATACCTCCCAAGTGTCCCCCTTTAAGAGATATTAGGGGTCCATACCTCCCAAGTGTCCCCCTTTAGGAGATATTAGAGGTCCATACCTCCCAAGTGTCCCTCTTTAAGAGATATTAGGGGTCCATACCTCCCAAGTGTCCCTCTTTAGGAGATATTAGGGGTCTGTACCTCCCAAGTGTCCCTCTTTAGGAGATATTAGGGGTCTGTACCTCCCAAGTGTCCCTCTTTAGGAGATATTAGGGGTCTGTACCTCCCAAGTGTCCCTCTTTAGGAGATATTAGGGGTCTGTACCTCCCAAGTGTCCCTCTTTAGGAGATATTAGGGGTCCATACCTCCCTGGTATACCTTTTTAAGAGATAATAGCCACACGTCCCAAGGGTCCCTCTTTCATACATCTAAAGTGTCCATCTTTAGGAGGGACAGCCCCTCTTTGAGACCCAAATCCCTTTGTCCCTCTTTCCCACCCTGGTGTCCCTGTGTTTAGGAGATCAGACTGTGTGGTGTGTATATAAGTGTATCACCCTGGTGTCCCTGTGTTTAGGAGATTAGACTGTGCGGTGTGTATAGAAGTGTATCACCCTGTGTCCCTGTGTTTAGGAGATCAGACTGTGTGGTGTGTATATAAGTGTATCACCCTGGTGTCCCTGTGTTTAGGAGATCAGACTGTGTGGTGTGTATATAAGTGTATCACCCTGGTGTCCCTGTGTTTAGGAGATCAGACTGTGTGGTGTGTATGTAAGTGTATCACCCTGGTGTCCCTGTGTTTAGGAGATCAGACTGTGTGGTGTGTATATAAGTGTATCACCCTGGTGTCCCTGTGTTTAGGAGATCAGACTGTGTGGTGTGTATGTAAGTGTATCACCCTGGTGTCCCTGTGTTTAGGTGATCAGACTGTGTGGTGTGTATGTAAGTGTATCACCCTGGTGTCCCTGTGTTTAGGAGATCAAACTGTGTGGTGTGTATAGAAGTGTATCACCCTGATGTCCCTGTGTGTAAGAGATCAGACTGTGTGGTGTGTATATAAGTGTATCACCCTGGTGTCCCTGTGTTTAGGAGATCAGACTGTGTGATGTGTATATACGTGTATCACCCTGGTGTCCCTGTGTTTAGGAGATCAGACTGTGTGGTGTGTATAGAAGTGTATCACCCTGGTGTCCCTGTGTTTAGGAGATCAGACTGTGTGGTGTGTATATAAGTGTATCACCCTGGTGTCCCTGTGTTTAGGAGATCAGACTGTGTGGTGTGTGTATCAGTGTATCACCCTGGTGTCCCTGTGTTTAGGAGATCAGACTGTATGGTGTGTATAGAAGTGTATCACCCTGGTGTCCCTGTGTTTAGGAGATCAGACTGTGTGGTGTGTATAAGTGTATCACCCTGGTGTCCCTGTGTTTAGGAGATCAGACTGTGTGGTGTGTGTATATAAGTGTATCACCCCGGTGTCCCTGTGTTTAGGAGATCAGACTGTGTGGTGTGTATAGAAGTGTATCACCCTGGTGTTCCTGTGTTTAGGAGATCAGACTGTGTGGTGTGTATAGAAGTGTATCACCCTGGTGTCCCTGTGTTTAGGAGATTAGACTGTGCGGTGTGTATAGAAGTGTATCACCCTGTGTCCCTGTGTTTAGGAGATCAGACTGTGTGGTGTGTATAAGTGTATCACCCTGGTGTCCCTGTGTTTAGGAGATCAGACTGTGTGGTGTGTGTATATAAGTGTATCACCCCGGTGTCCCTGTGTTTAGGAGATCAGACTGTGTGGTGTGTATAGAAGTGTATCACCCTGGTGTTCCTGTGTTTAGGAGATCAGACTGTGTGGTGTGTATAGAAGTGTATCACCCTGGTGTCCCTGTGTTTAGGAGATTAGACTGTGCGGTGTGTATAGAAGTGTATCACCCTGTGTCCCTGTGTTTAGGAGATCAGACTGTATGGTGTGTATAGAAGTGTATCACCCTGGTGTCCCTGTGTTTAGGAGATCAGACTGTATGGTGTGTATATAAGTGTATCACCCTGGTGTCCCTGTGTTTAGGAGATCAGACTGTGTGGTGTGTGTATATAAGTGTATCACCCCGGTGTCCCTGTGTTTAGGAGATCAGACTGTGTGGTGTGTATAGAAGTGTATCACCCTGGTGTTCCTGTGTTTAGGAGATCAGACTGTGTGGTGTGTATAGAAGTGTATCACCCTGGTGTCCCTGTGTTTAGGAGATTAGACTGTGCGGTGTGTATATAAGTGTATCACCCTGGTGTCACTGTGTTTAGGAGATCAGACTGTGTGGTGTGTATAGAAGTGTATCACCCTGTGTCCCTGTGTTTAGGAGATCAGACTGTGTGGTGTGTATATAAGTGTATCACCCCGGTGTCCCTGTGTTTAGGAGATCAGACTGTGTGGTGTGTATAGAAGTGTATCACCCTGGTGTTCCTGTGTTTAGGAGATCAGACTGTGTGGTGTGTATAGAAGTGTATCACCCTGGTGTCACTGTGTTTAGGAGATCAGACTGTGTGGTGTGTATAGAAGTGTATCACCCTGGTGTCCCTGTGTTTAGGAGATCAGACTGTGTGGTGTGTATATAAGTGTATCACCCTGGTGTCCCTGTGTTTAGGAGATTAGACTGTGTGGTGTGTATATAAGTGTATCACCCTGGTGTCACTGTGTTTAGGAGATCAGACTGTGTGGTGTGTATAGAAGTGTATCACCCTGGTGTCCCTGTGTGTAGGAGATCAGACTGTGTGGTGTGTATATAAGTGTATCACCCTGGTGTCCCTGTGTTTAGGAGATCAGACTGTGTGGTGTGTATATAAGTGTGTTACCCTGGTGTCCCTGTGTTTAGGAGATCAGACTGTGTGGTGTGTATAGAAGTGTATCACCCTGGTGTCCCTGTGTGTAGGAGATCAGACTGTGTGGTGTGTATATAAGTGTATCACCCCGGTGTCCCTGTGTTTAGGAGATCAGACTGTGTGGTGTGTATAGAAGTGTATCACTCTGGTGTCCCTGTGTTTAGGAGATCAGACTGTGTGGAGTGTATAGAAGTGTATCACCCTGGTGTCCCTGTGTTTAGGAGATCAGACTGTGTGATGTGTATATAATTGTATCACATTAATGACGATTTAAACTTCAGTATATGTGTTTATAAATTATAAAAATATTCTCCAATGGATTATTTACTCAAAGAATTGAGCTAAGAACGAGAAGTCATCCATTAAGACTAGAGAAAAGGTGCTTTTGACTAAAACCAAGGTAGGGATTGCAGATAATGTCTCTGCTTTCAAAAAAGCAATGGATGCCTATCTAGCACAGAACAATATTGAGAATTATGACAGTTGGCTTCAAAGCAGAGAGGATGTTGATCCAGGGATCTATCTGACTGTCATGTGGAGCGGGAAGAATGTTTTTACCCACTTGGGACTTAATTGGAAATGGCATCAATAGTGTATAAGTGGTGGTGATCAGCCAGATATCTGGTTGTCTACTCAGAGGAATCCCCAGATCAGCTGATGCACACTGCAGCTTAGAAAGACAACTTCAGCTACATCTGTCCACTGACACAGTACTGGAGGGGTACACAACGCATTGTAGAGCAATGTGTTGTGTACCCGTCTGGCACTCAAAGCTTTAATGTGATTTCCAGTGACCCATCACACTCATATTTATAATCATTGATACTAGTGTTGAGCGAGCGTGCTCGGCCGATGCTCGGATCGGCTCGAGCATCGCTCTGCTCGGCACATGGCGGTACTCGTACGAGTACCGCCATGTGCTCGCCCGACATGCTCGGGTGAAGAGGATCTGTGCCGGAAGAGGCACAGATCCGAAGACGCTCCGCTGGACCACCAGGGAATGGAGGTACGGGGGCATTGCGGAGATGAAGGGGGCATTGCGGAGATGAAGGGGGACATTATGGAAGAGGGGCATAGACTCTATGCCCCTCTTCCACAATGTCCCCCTTCATCTCCGCTATGCCCGTCTTCCACAATGTGCCCCTTCATCTCCGCTATGCCCCTCTTCCACAATGTCCCCCTTCATCTCCTATGCCATAGAGGAGATGAAGGGGGACATTGTGGAAGAGGGGCATAGCGGAGATGAAGGGGGACATTGTGGAAGAGGGGCATAGAGTCTATGCCCCTCTTCCACAATGTCCCCCTTCATCTCCGCTATGCCCCTCTTCCACAATGTCCCCCTTCATCTCCGCTATGGCATAGGAGATGAAGGGGGACATTGTGGAAGAGGGGCATAGCGGAGATGAAGGGGGACATTGACCAGGCACCCTCCGCTCATCAGAGCAGGGGGTGCCTGGTTTAATGCTCGAGTGCTCCCATTCATTTGAATGGGGCTCGGGTGCTCGGCCGAGCACTCGAGCATCAGGGGGTGCTCGGTCAGAGCACCCGAGCATCGGGGTGCTCGCTCATCTTTAATTGATACCTATCCTTTTTTATTCCCCAATTTCTTAACATTAAGAAGGCAAGTTTGTTTATGTGAGCTCCAACAGCATAGCTAGGCATTGAATGTTACTGCATGTGGCAAGTAGCCCTATTAAAGGGAGAGTAACACGTAATATGTACAATAGATTATATATGTTGCTTTATCCTCAAGGAAACTCCCACTGCTGAGAGATTTTTTTTTTGTATTCAAAACTCATTGCAGCACAAACTTGATTTCCATTTTTCTTTTTTTTTTTTCTTTTTTTTTTTAGGTGCAACATTTCAGTGACCTGAAATACATAGTAACATAGTAATTTAGGTTGAAAAAAGACTTGCGTCCATCTAGTTCAACCCTTTTCCTATTCCTGTTTACCATTGTTGATCCAAAAGAAGGCAAAAAAAAACACCCTCAATACAGCAATTTCAAGTTCTGCCCCGAATGGGGGGGGGGAATTCCCTCCTGATTCCAAATGGCAATCAGATTTCTCCCTGGATCAACAAGCCCTAAGTAAAATATTAATCCCAATACTAACGTATATAACCCTCTATGTTATGCTCTTTCAAATAAGTATCCAGGCCCTTTTTAAAGGCGTCTAATGTATTCGCTAGCACCACCTCCTCAGGCAGTGAATTCCACACCTTTATTGTCCTTACCATAAAGAATCCCTTCCACTGCGTAGATGAAATCGCCTTTCCTCAAGTCTAAGTGGGTGGCCCCTTGTCCTGTGTACTGTTCTGTTAATGAACAGGTCTTTGTAGAGCCCTTTATATGGGCCTTGAACATATTTATATAGTGTTATCATATCCCCTCTAAGACGCCGTTTCTCTAGTGTGCACAAGTGTAACTTTTCTAGCCTTTCCTCATAACTAAAACTTTCCATTCCCCTTACTAGTTTTGTAACACTGGGTCTGTTGTTACAACATCCTATGGAGGTTTATGTTCAACTAATTCTGAGGCGCTGTACAATTGGGAATAGACATACAGAGGTATTAAATAGTACAAATCAAATGTGGAGACAGAAGGATCAGAGGGCCCCCTGCTGGTGAGAGCTTACAGTCTAGAGGAAGGAAGGTTGGACACAGAAGGAGTAAGTGCTATTGGGTGTAAGTGCCTCCTGCCACATGAACTGCCGGTCAGTGGGTAGGAGAGAGAAGAGCTGTTGAGGGTAGTGGTCCAGGGAAGGAGTGGTTCTTGGTGATAATGTTTATGGAGGCAGTTGATAGGCTTCCGTGAAGAGGTGAGTCTTCAGGGAGTGTCTGAAGTTCTGAAGGATAGAGGAGAGTCTGATGGGGCGGGGGAGGGAATTCCAGAGCTCAGGTGTCGCACGGGAGAAGTCCTGTAGGTGGTAGTGGGAGAAGTCCTGTAGTCGGGAGTGGGAGAAGTCCTGTAGGCGGGAGTGGAAGGATGTGATAATAGCTGTGGAGAGGAGAAGGTCGTGTGCAGAACGAAGATGGCGGGTGTGAGTGTATTTGGAAATGAGAGATGAAATATACAGGGGTGCGGTGTTAGTGAGGGCTCTATAAGTTAGCACCAGAGTTTTGACTCTGTATGCTAATGGGAGCCAGTGTAGGGACTGACAGAGGGGTTTGGTGTTAGAGAAGCGATGAGTGAGGTAGATTAGTCTTGCAGCAGAGTTCATTACAGACTGTAGTAGGGTTAGTCGGGTGAAAGGAAGGCCAATTATCAACTGACAAGACTTGTCGATAGGATGGTGTAGCAACAGCGGCACTGTAATATTTAAAGGGATAGTAATGTCCACCCAAAAATATTTCACATTTTGTAGAGATTAAAAAGTTTAATTGAATGCAAAAAAATGTATCTCTCAAACCGCTATGGGTTGAGAGATATCTGCATTCAAAGTTTGATGTTTCCTGCTGTCAGATGTAAAGCTGTCAGCAGGAGATCCGACACGGAGGCTCTTCAGCAGAGCGCAAGCGCGTTTATAAAAAATTATTACTTAATTGGAATGGTCTACAACGTGTACTTGCAAACCAGGCACACTTTGTAAACCACTCCAATGAAGTATTTCTTTTTAAAAAATGCGATTGCGGCTCTGCTGCAGAGCCTCCGTGTCAGCTGACACGGATCTCCTGCTGACAGCTTTACAGCTGACAGCAGGAAACATCAAACTGTCAATGCAGATATCTCTCAAACCATAGCGGTTTGAGAGATACGTTTTTTTGCATTCAATTTAACTTTTTCATCTCTACCAAATGCTAAATATTTTTGGGGGGACATTACTATCCCTTTAAGGCTACTGAGATATTGCTCTTAGCGAATTTAAGTTTGAGCTGCAATATCTTTTGAATGTATCACCTCAGCAGTGGAAGTACTCCCATTTTACTCAGGAGGCTATACCCTACAATATATAATTTTTTTACATATTAAGTGTTGATATCCCTTTAGCATGTAAACAAGCTCTCAGGGATAAGAAACTGGTTTATTAGGTCAGATTTCCATTTACAAATGAACCGTTGGTGAAGGGGACATTGGGACATGGTAAACCTGGCAAAGTTATGAAAAAGGCATGGCGATTGGTACAATCAAAGAGGTGACATGGAGAAGGCACCTTGGTGCATGTCAATAGGTAGATCCTAATCCAGCTCACCAGGAAGCCATGGACCAAAGGCACTCAATTTTTTAATAATAATCCTTTATTTATATAGCGCACACAGATTCCACAGCGCTTTACACTCATATTGGTTCCTGTCCCCATTGGGGCTCACAATCTAAATTTACCTATCAGTATGTTTTTGGAGTGTGGGAGGAAACCGGAGTACCTGGAAGAAACCCACGCAAACACGGTGAGAACATACAAACTCATTGCACATGTTGTCCTTGGTGGGATTTGAACCCAGGACCCCAGCGCTGCAAGGCAACAGTGCTAACCACTGTTTTTAGATGCAGTATCTCAGTGGCCTGAAATGCTACAGTGGCCTGTTGCTATACCTTCCTATGGACAGCTCTGGTCAGTTGAACATATGTCAATAGGATGGTGTAGCAACAGTGCCACTGTACTATTTCAGGCCATTGAGATAATATATCTAATAAGTTCAAGTTTTAGCTATAATAACTTTTTAATAAAACACCATTCAGCAGTGGGAGTTCCCTTACAACAGTGGTTCTCAACTCCTGTCCTCAGGACCCACTAACAGGCCAGGATTTGATGATTTCCTTGTTAGAGCACAGGTGAGTTAATCAATGTGAATGAGCCTCTGATCACATGATTTCCTTGTTAGAACACAGGTGAGTTAATCAATGTGAATGAGCCTCTGATCACCTCACCTGTGCTCTAGCAGGAAAATTCCTAAGTCTGGCCTGATAGTGGGTCCTGAGGACAGGAGTTGGGAACCACCGCTCTAGATCCATTCATATCAGTGTGTGGGTTCTGCCTAGATAAATTCATATCACAGTGTGTGGACTCTCTCTAGATTCATTCATATCACAGTGTGTGGACTCTGTCTGGATCAGTGGTTCTCAACTCCTGTCCTCAGAACCCACTAACAGGCCAGGACTTGATGATTTCTTTGGTAGAACACAGGTGAGTTAATCAATGTGAATGAGCCTCTGATCGCACGATTTCCTTGTTAGAGCACAGGTGAGTTAATCAATGTGAATGAGCCTCTGATCACATGATTTCCTTGTTAGAGCACAGGTGAGTTAATCAATGTGAATGAGCCTCTGATCACATGATTTCCTTGTTAGACCACAGGTGAGTTAATCAGTGTGAATGAGCCTCTGATCACATGATTTCCTTGTTAGGTCCTCAGGACCACTAACAGGCCAGGACTTAGGGATTTCTCTGCTAGAGAACAGGTGAGGTGATCAGAGGCTCATTCACATTGATTAACTCACCTGTTCTCTAGCAGAGAAATCCCTAAGTCCTGGCCTGTTAGTGGTCCTGAGGACAGGGGATGAGAACCACTGCCTTACAACATATTTTTTTTACACTTTAAGTATTGTTATCCCTTTAACCCTTTTAGAACCAGATGGGTGTGAAGCAATGCACTCCACATGCCTTTGGTGCTTAAAGGGTTAAGATTACTATGTGGAGTTTGTGTACTTTGGTCACGTTAGGAACTGTCATGTCCGCCTCCATAGATCTGGCATCCAGGACTGATTGAAGATGTTAGCTATTGAACAAAGGCATAAGGGCGAAATTCATAAGGGCAGTTACATTTGTTTTGGCTATAATAATTTAAGTTGAGGTTATTAATAGGAGGAATTTCTTCTTCTTTAAAGCAGAACTATCATGACACGTACAAACCCCCCTCGAATCACTTGCAGATGCTATTAGATTGTCTAAAATGCCCCTTTGACAATGTGAAATGCTGTCTATTTTGTGCAAATTTTATTCCAGACAAGGGAGAGCGCTGCCATCTTAAGTCTGTTGAACGCGATTTGCAGCGCTCTCCCCGTCATTCATCCCGCCCCTTTCCTCCTTCAGTGCGTCTGTAGAGATGCCTGCAAGAAATAGAGACGTGGAGAGACAAGCTAGACCAGAGGTTCTCACCCCCTGCCCTCAGTGGCCACTAACAGGCCAGGACTTAGGGATTTCCCTGCTAGAACACAAGTGTGTTGATCAGAGGCTCAGTCGTATTGATTAACTCACCTGTGCTGTAACAAGGGAATCCTCAAATCCTGGCCTGTTAGTAGCCACTGATGGCACGGGTTGAGAACCACTGAGCTAGACAACAAATACACAGTAAAAACAAACTTCAGTGCAGGACGTTACTTTTTAGTGTGTTTTAGGGTGACCACATTTCCATTCTGCCATTCCGGGGCATGTGGTCACCCTAGTCCCGCGACTGAGGTTCCCACCGGCGCTGATCATCTTTCTCAGGTTGACATAGTAAGAGTTCCCATTGGGAACTCTTACTCTGTGTCAGCCTCAGAAAGATGGTCAGCGCCAGCGGGAGCCTCAGCCGCTGGTCTCACTTGCAGCACCAGCATATCTGCTCCACCCCAGCTGTCTCGCATGCACCAGTCCAGCCAGCCAATGAAATGTATTTGCTATATGGTCTTCATTGGCTGACTTAGCCAGCCAATGAGGACCATATAGCAAATACATTTCATTGGCTGGCTGGCTGGCTGGCTGGCTGGACTGTTGCGTGTTGCTTCATTCCGGGACTCTTTGTTGTCCCGGTGGGGTGGTGACACGGGACACAGACCCCCAATAAGGGACAGTCCCGGGCATTCTGGGATGTGTGGTCACCCTAGTGTGTTTTCATTGTCTGGCTTGCTCATTCATGTCTTCGTTTTGTTGCAGGCAGCTCTATGGGCACATTCAATGGGACAGAAGGCACTGCATTTAGATGCTTGCGGCAAGGCTTGTGCCACAGGCAAGCTACAAGATGATGTATGAAGGTACATTTTAAAGAGGTTTTAAGAGCTAACAGGGCATTTTTATGCAAAATTACAATTCTGCATATCATTGTTTTTGCTTCCATCATCTTATGGAAGCATATTGTCTTGAGGTAATATATCCACTTTAACCTTCCATGTCATCTTAATTAAACTACAACTCCTATTATGAGTTTTCAAATTCCCATGTAGTCTTTTCCATTCCAACGGGAAGCGTCATAAACTGGAAATACAGGTTGCTGTATGCAAACATCAGAAAGCTGTGTCTGTATCAGGAAAAGTACATAATCTTCCATCGGACTGAGGACTGTCAGTACCTACCAACGTTCCATGGAGATAATTACTGATCCTAGGAATTAGACTTTGAATCTTGGCACCCTGACATATTGGTTTAGAAATGGGGTGTTAAAGATCAGTCTTCAAGGGCTTCAAACAGGCCAGGCTGTAAAGATATCCCTGATCAAAAAGAGGTCATCAAACCAGTGTATCATTCATTCTGACTGACTCACCATGGTTCAAGCAAAGCCACCCTTAAATCCAGGCCTGTTTGTAGACCTTGCGGACATAACTTTGAAGCCTCTGGTTTAAAAGATAGGTTCTCAGACTTTGTGTTTCAAGCCTAACCAAGTGAAGTTACACTTAAAGGGATAGTAATACTTTGTTTTAACTTTATTTTATTTTGTAGGCATTAAAAAAAACATGAAGAATGATATGTCTTATCTCTCAAACCTTTATGGTTTATGAGATATTCACAAGCAAAGTTTCCCCCTCCCGCCCCTTTTACCTAGCGTAAGCCATCTCTTCTCAGATGTGAATCTGGTTGTATGACCAGACAGATAACAGAAGGGGACAATTTTCTTCCTATGAGAACAATGAAAGCCCTTCCCCCTTGACAAGTTTTTTAGCTTTTTCCCTTATCTTAATTGAAGATTGTCCCTCTCTGCAGTCTACCTGGGCATCTCCCTTCTGATCTGGTTGAACAGGGGGGGGATACTTTGTTTGTGAATATCTCTTAAACCATAAAGGTTTGAGAGATAAGACTTATATCGTTCTTCATGTTTTTTTAATGCCTACAAAATAAAATAAAGATAAAACGAAGTATTACTATCCCTTTAAAGGGATAGTAAACCCCCCCCCGGTAAACTTTAATCCAAAAGCTAGTAATAGGCAAATCATACTTAACTCCCTTATTCCCATCTCTCAAACCGTTATGGTTTGAGAGATGTAAGTAAATAAAGACCTCTGTTCCCTCCCCTTTCTCTGTATAGCGGACGTCATGAGATCCTGCTTCCCGGACCAGACGGCGTCTCTTCAGGAGCTCTGTCATCGAGATATCTAACTGATTACTTCAGCGGAATGGTCTACAACGTGTGCCTGGCTTGCAAGCACATGTTGTAGACCATACCGATGAAGTAATTATACCGAGATATCCAGATGTCAGCGCTCCTGAAGAGACGCTGTAAGTCGGTCGACCGGATTCTGCCTCTGACAGCTTTACAGCTCGTCAGGCAGAAAGGGGAGGGAACGGAGGACTTTATTTTCTTATGTCTCTCAGATCATAACGATTTGAGAAATGGGAATAAGGGAGTTACGTATGATTTGCTTATTACTAGCTTTTGGCTTAAAGTATACCGGCGGGGTTACTATCCCTTTAAAGGGATAGTAAAGTTTCAAAATAAATGCAGTTCTGATTATTCTGTAAAGTTTTGGGCCGTGTAGAGAGTTGTTATAATTGTGTACGATGTGTAGTTCTAGAGTAACTGAATTATAAAATGTCTCCCTCCCGCCCTTTTTACCTATTGTAAGTCGCCTCCCCTCAGATGTGGAAGCCGGTCATCGGACCGAACAGTTTGCAGTGAGGGACAACCTTCTTGTGGTGGGCATAAGGAAAACCCTGATCCCCCTTGACAAACAAGGGCAGGTTTTTCCTTATGCTCACAGAAGATTGTCCCTCGCTGCGCTTCATCTGGACTTGCTGTGCAGTATTTCGTAGGTAAAAGGGACGGGAGGGGACAGGGCCGGATTTGCCATAAGGCAAAGTAGGCACCTGCCTACAGGCGCACGCCACCGAGGGGAGCCTGCCAATGGGATTTTTTTTTTTAATTCTTTAAAAAAAAAAATAATAAAAAAAAATTGCCACCTCGCTGGCTGTGCTGGCGCCCACTCGATTCTGCCCTCACATTGCACCCCCCCTCCGTTGTCTATTTCCTACCTCCCTAGCAGATCTGTAGTCTGTGCCTCCTTTGGCACAGTCCTATAAGTGCTGAGCTCCCTCGTCAGCTCTGTAGGAATACAGAGCGCTGGGAGATGACATCATCTCCCAGCGCTCTGCATTCCTGAATAGGAGACCGCGTGGGGGCTTCAGTAACTACAGAACTGTGCCAAAGGAGGCACAGATGACAGATCTGCTAGGGAGGTAGGGAACTGACAATGGGAGGGAGGCAATGTGAGGGCAACATGGAGATGGTGGGGGCAAGTTGGAGCCGAAGGGGGGCATTGTGAGGGCAATGTGGAGCTGATGGGGGGCAATATGGAGTTGAATGGGGCAATGTGGAGCTGATAGGGGCAATGTGGAGCTGATGGGGGGCAATATGGAGTTGAATGGGGCAATGTGGAGCTGATGGGGCAATATGAGGGCAATGTGGAGCTGATGGGGTCAATGTGGAGCTGATGGGGGTCAATGTGACGGCAATGTTGAGATGGTGTGGCAATATGAGGGCAATGTGGAGCTGATGGGGTCAATGTGGGGCTGATGGGGGGCAATGTGAGGGCAATACGGAGCTGAATGGCGCAATGTTGAGATGATGGGGCAATATGAGGGCAATGTGGAGCTGATGGGGTGCAATGTGAAGGTGTTGGGGGGCAATGTGAGGGCAATATGGAGATTTGGCAGGGGGGGGGGGCGCTTCAGATATCTGTGCCTACAGGCTCCTGAGATGTAAATCCGGCCCTGGGAGGGGAACACTTTTCAATTACTCTGGAGCTACACCTCGTACAGAATTATAATAACGCTCTATGTGGCCCCAAAAAATATATAGGATCATCGGAACTGCATTTATTTTGAAACATTACTAATTCTTTAAAAACATATATTGTAAGGCTTTAAACACTAAATAAAATAAGACTACTTCCACTGATGAAAGAAACTTCATTCAAAAAAGATTTCAGTTATTACAATTTCAATCTGTCACTAAGAGGTGGAGCTATTGCTATAACATTCTATGTAGAGAGTTAGCCTAAGGCTCAGGTCTTCCACAGAGAACAATAGCCGTTATTCTGGAGAAACGCATATCAGGTCATGGCTTGGAACAAACTTTGCTCAATATATCCATAACTGTTTTTTATTTTCCAGTTTCTGCATACTTATGATTGTGACTATAAGACTTTATGACACCTCCTAGTACATAATAGTTATCGTAGCAATTAGAACTTCACATTTTACCTGTTGATTGAATATGTGAGATTCTATATTGGAGCGGGATTATTGGATCTCTCTTCGTGTGAGCTATACTTCATACCAATACGTATGAGAGATATTAAAGGAATAGTAATGTTTCATAATAAAAGCAGCTCTAATTAATCATCATAGTATTTGGACTTTGGCGAGTGTTATTTCAATTCTGTCAGAGTTGTAGTTCAAGAGTAATTCAATGATAAAGTATCCCCCTCCCACCCCTTTTACTGATGTAACACTGCTCAGCCAAATCAGAAGGGAGGTGCCCAGGTAGACTGCAGAGAGGGACAATCTTCAATTAAGATAAGGGAAAGACCTGAAAAACTTGTCAAGGGGGCAGGGCTTTCATTGTTCTCATAGGAAGACGATTGTCCCCTTCTGTTATCTGTCAGTTTTACAACCAGATCCCACATCTGAGAAGAGACGGCTTACACTAGGTAAAAGGGGCAGGAAGGGAACTTTGCTTGTGAATATCTCTCAAACCATAAAGGTCTGAGAGATGAGACTTATATCATTCTTCATGTTTTTTTACTGCCTACAAAATGAAATAAAGATAAAACTAAGTATCACTATCCCTTTAATGCTCCTTTGTATATATAGAGATGGAGAGATCGCTTTTCTGATTCTATACAGGGTCAATTGCTATTGTAAACTATCCTAAGTGAATTGATAACCATTTCAGCTATGAATACAGAGAATATGAATCTCCGTGATCGTGCAGCCGTTTTACGAACCCAGTGGATGTTTATTTGCTAATCGCTCACTAATGTATTCTATTGTGTCACAATTAGGTGTCCTTGTTTACAGTGGCGTAACTAGAAGCCACCAGGCCCTGGTGCAGAAATTGCCGCCGGGCCCCCCCCATCTTCACATTGCCCCATGTCCATCTCTTACCTCCATCACCCGCTCCCTCGTGGTTCTCAGTTATGCAGAGCGCTGGGAGATGATGTCATCTCCCAGCGCTCTGCATTACTAGATGATGTCATCTCCCAGCACTCTGCATTACTAGATGATGTCATCTCCCAGCACTCTGCATTACTAGATAATGTCATCTCCCAACACTCTGCATTACTAGATGATGTCATCTCCCAGCGCTCTGCATTACTAGATGATGTCATCTCCCAACACTCTGCATTACTAGATGATGTCATCTCCCAACACTCTGCATTACTAGATGATGTCATCTCCCAGCACTCTGCATTACTAGAGCGCAGGGAGATCAGCTGAGCTGCTGCGGGCAGGGCTGTGGGCGAGTGGAGATGGGTTCGCAGGGGGCGGCCGGGCCCCTTGGAGTGACGGGCTCGGGCGCAGGTGCGACCCCTACGACCCCTATTCTTACGCCATTGCTCGTTTAAAGGAAAATATTTACTGGTCATTAATTCAGGTTTTGTGGTAACAAGACTTGAAAGGGATCAGTATGCAGTGGATGTCTGTCTCACAATCATTTATTTATGTGCCAAGTGGCACTAATACTGAGTTTTTCTACTTAAAAGGAAATTTCTAATGAGTATTGAAGTACTTAATAAGTAGAGTCTTCTACTCAATTGGTACTGCAACAACTGTATTTGATTTTAGTAACTTTTTAATTTGCTTCTTTCTCTTTTTACCTATAATGAATAAAAGTTAGGTTTTAAAGGGATAGTAATACCTAAAATGTAAAAAAAAATATGTTGTAGGGTTTATCCCCCTGAGTAAAACAAGAGTACTCCCACTGCTGAAAGATGTTTCATTCAAAAGTTATTAATTTTCAAAGTTGCATTTTTTAGGTGCAATATCACAGTGGCCTGAAATTGTAGAGTGGCGCTGTTGCTACACCATCCTATGGAGATTTATGGTCCTGAGACCAGAGCTGTCCATAGGATCGTGTAGCAACAGCGCCACTGTACAATTTCAGGCCACTGTGATATTGCACCTAAAAAATGCAACTTTGAAAATTAATAACTTTTGAATGAAACATCTTTCAGCATGGGGAGTACTCTTGTTTTACTCAGGGGGATAAACCCTACAACATATATTTTTTTAACATTTTAGGTATTATTATCCCTTTAAAGCGGAACTAACACCGCTAAGAAACGTTGTCTGTAATAATTCCCTATCTGCCGACTAGCTGCTTAGTAGCGCTAGTCGCCAGAATTATTACCGCTTTATGGGGAAATATGCAGTCATCCTCGGCTGACAGGCAGGACGGAGCACGGACATCTT
Organism: Rhinophrynus dorsalis; assembly: GCA_037306005.1. Lineage (NCBI taxonomy): Eukaryota > Metazoa > Chordata > Amphibia > Anura > Rhinophrynidae > Rhinophrynus > Rhinophrynus dorsalis. The sequence continues at coordinate 387,997,182 of CM074724.1, forward strand.
GCCCTAGTGACGTCCACGCGCCTGCACTGTCAGTCCCTTCCAGAGCCGAATGGCTTCTAGCAACTCCTCTTACAGCCGTCTGGCACTGACACAGCAGGCGCGCGGATGTCACTAGGGCTCTAGCTGACTTCAGGGGAATACAATCCCAGGACCTTCGGAGGCTCTTCAGCAGAGCCGAGATCAAGAGACATAGAAATAATTACTTCACTGGAACGGTCTACAAAGTGTGCCTGGTTTACAAGCAAACTTTGTAGACCTTTCCAGTGAAGTAACTCTTTTTATGTCTCTCGATCTCGGCTCTGCTGAAGAGCCTCCGACGGTCCCAGGACCGGATTCCCCTGCAGTCAGATAGAGCTCTGATGTCAGGGAAAGGGAAGGGAGGAGGGAACTTTCGCTGCGATTATCTCTCAAACCACAAAGGTTTAAGAGATAGGACTTGGGTCATTTAGTTTAGTTTTTTAATAGCTTCAAGATTCCGTTTTATAAAAATGTCACAATACTATCCCTTTAACATTCGTGATCCAAAGGTTAATATCACGGGCCTGGTGGAGGATATTATTCCTGTTTCACCCCCAAACATCTATTCTTCCAAACTGTATATTTTATGCACTTGAATGAATGAATGAATTATTATTTAAATAGCGCCACAAGTGTAGGCAGGGCTTTGCAATTTAAGGGTTTCGACAATAATAGTCCCTGCTCAAAAGCTTACGATCCAAAGTCTAATTGTCGGTAGCTAGCTGATGTGTGTAAATACAGTACTTAAAGGGATAGTAATACTTCGTTTTATCTTTATTTTATTTTGTAGGCATTAAAAAAACATGCAGAATGATATAAGTCTTATCGCTCAAACCTTTATGGTTTAAGAGATATTCACAAGCAAAGTATCCCCGCCCCTGTTCAGCCAAATCAGAAGGGAGGTGCCCAGGTAGACTGCAGAGAGGGACAATCTTCAATTAAGATAAGGGAAAAACCTGAAAAACTTGTCAAGGGGGGCAGGGCTTTCATTGTTCTCATAGGAAGAAGATTGTCCCCTGCTGTTATCTGTCTGGTCTATGGACTGGATTGCACATCTGAGAAGAGATGGCTTACACTAGGTAAAAGAGGCGGGAGGGGAAACTTTGCTTGTGAATATCTCTCAAACCATAAAGGTTTGAGAGATAAGACTTATATCATTCTTCATGTTTTTTTAATGCCTACAAAATAAAATAAAGTTAAAACGAAGTATTATTATCCCTTTAAAGTGGAACTTTCCCCTTAATTCACATTTTCATATTTGAAAGTTGCATTAAAAACTGCCTATGTGTCGTGTTATCCAAAAGACCAGTAAATGTACAGTTAAAGGGATAGTAATGCTTGAAGTTCAGCTCCGAGCCTTCTTTATATTCTTTCTAACACATAGTGCTATATTTTAACACTTACAGTTTTGTAGTTCAATAGCAATTCAGGCAGAAAGGACTCCCCATCCGTCCTGGTCTCCTCCAGGATTGGTGAAGAGGAGTTGCATTGTACCTTAAGGTACAGGAAGTGACTGACAGCGCAGGAGCACAGATGCCACTACAGCAAGATGCCTGGCTATCAGTTTCCGAACAATATGGATTTCTCAATAATGCCAGACCTATTTAGAATCGTACAAGTATTGGTATGCACATCGCTATATGAATAATTATTTGTGGGGGCACTTTAATTTGAGTGATAGTTCCACTTTAAAGGGATAGTAATGTTTCATAACAAAAGCAGCTCTAATTAATCATCATAGTATTTGTACTTTGGAGAGTGTTATTTCAATTCTGTCAGAGTTGTAGTTCAAGACTAATTTAATGCTAAAGTATCCCCCTCCTGCCCCTTTTACTGATGTAACACTGTTCAGCCAGAGTAGAAGGGAGGTGCCCAGGCAGACTGCAGAGAGGGACAATCTTCAATTAAGATAAGGGAGAAACCTGAAAAACTTGTCAAGGGGGGCAGGGCTTTCATTGTTCTCCTAGGAAGAAGATTGTGCCCTGCTGTTATCTGTCTGGTCTATGGACTGGATTCCACATCTGAGGTGAGCAGTGTTACACTAGGTAAAAGGGGCGGGAGGGGAAACTTTATCATTCAATTCCTTTTGAACCAGAAATCTGACAGTTTTGATATAACACTCTTCATGGCCCAAATACTATGAAGATTAATTGGAGCTGCTGTTTTTGTGAAACATTACTAGCCCTTTAATTAGTACTGAATGTCATCTCAACGGAAGAGGACATAATTCATTTGTTCGGAATCTAGGACCCCAGTCTCCTCATATTGAGGCTTTCTAAGGAAGACTTTTTCCCATAATAAAATTGTCCTTCCCCTTTAAATGGTTATTATGACCTCTTTAATGCTAAAAAGCTTCATTGTGTCCTCATTGGCTGCAAATAAGAGTGAATAGAATTTGGACCACAGACAAAGATCTTATTTAAAGCTCCAGAACAAGTTTGAATCACGTTGATTAGTTATAGGAAAAAAAAAAGTAGCTGATGTTCGAATTAAGGCAGAAGAGAAAAAATATGTGAAGTATGATATGGCAATAGCAGACTGATAAAATATATATATATTTTTTGATCATTTTTACAGCAGACTGTGAAGAATGGGAACCAGTGTTTTGGTAAACTAGCATTAAAGGTAAGATAAAGGAATGAAGTCTATTTATAGACTTGAAAGCCTTAAAGTTAGTATCTAGATTAAAAAACAGACAAGTCATTTGGTCCAGATGAAGTACATCCAAGCGTATTAACCCTTGAGTGCCATTATGTTTCAATGTGTTGGATACCTCTCTGTCAGGGTTAAAAGAACGTAGGTCTATATTTTCCTTGTTATTAGCGGAACTTTTTAATCAGTCACTGTTGACAGAATCAGTGCCAGATGACTACAGGCCTGAGGGTCTAACACAGTGGTTATCAATCTTTTTTTACTTGAGGCACCCCTAACACACAATATGTAGTTTTCGGGGCACCCATAATATATTTAAGGTAATTTATCAAGTGTATAATGAAGGGTACTATACATAAATATATGGTTTTTATTAGATCTCACAACCATATTAACAAAAACAAACATATTGTGCATAACACTTTCCATAAATCTACAATTCAAAGTAAATATCAAAGTGTTTTGAATGTCTTCAAAGAGAGCATGGGGCACCCTAGGCTAATGTCCGTGGCACCCTGGTTGAGAATCACTGGTCTAACATCTAACATTAATGGAAATCCTTCTGAAAATGTGAATAGTTTCCTAGATCGCAGGTTTACACAATCAGGGCTAGATTCTATTGCTAATTTTATCACTGCTTTTATTTCCAGGTTTCCCTACAGAATTCAATAGGAAAATGTTTGATAAAACGGGTGGTAACATTTAGCACCTGCAATAGAATCCAGCCCCCGGTGTCTGTATAGATATACTTCAGGGAGGTTTTGTCAAACAGATCTTATTGATTTGAGTTTGCAGCTAAAATCATAGAGTAGGGTGGGACAGTAGATTATATGGATTTAGTAAAGGCTTCAACACTGTCCAACACAAAAAGTTAATCCACAAGCTGTATAGTCTGGGACTGCATTCAAAAGGCAGTTAGCAGCATAAAGTACTGGCTGAAGGATCGAAGACGGAGCGTCATAGTCAATGGAATACTTTCCAACGAGGATGGGTTACTAGTGGATTAAATCAGGGATCAGTGCTGAGGCCTGTTCTGAGTAACCCTTTAAAGGGATAGTAATGGTTGATTTTAACATGTAGATATTAAAGGGATAGTAATACTTAAAAATTACTGTCCCTCATCTTGTAGGCAATAAAAAACGGAGTAAAATGACAGCAGCGGCATCTCTCAAACCTTTGTGGTTTGAGAGATATCCACTTTTAAAGTTCAGCAGTTTGCCTTTTACCCTGACGTCAGCATTCTAGCTGAGAGCAGGGGAATCCTTTCCTGGGATCAGCCAGTGGCTCTGCAGCAGTGCGGAGATCGCGTTAATAAAAAAGAAATCCTTTACTAAAATGGTCTTCTACGTGTGCTTGGTTTGCAAGCACACGTAGAAGACCTTTTAAGTTAAGGATTTTGGTTTTTATTAACGCGATCTCCGCACTGCTGCAGAGCCGCCGCCGGTCCCGGGACCGGATTCCCTTGCTGTCAGCTAGAATGTGGACGTCAGGGGAGAGGGAACTTTGAAAGTGGATATCTCTCAAACCATAAAGGTTTGAGAGATGCCTCTGTTGTTATTTTACTCCGTTTTTTATTGCCTACAAGATGATGGATAGTAATGTTTAAGTATTACTATCCCTTTAAAAAAAGAAATCAATTGATGTAAGTCCTGTCTCTCAAACCTTTATAGTTTGAGAGATATAACCCGCTAAAATTCCCCTCTCCCGCCCCTTTCACAGACGTCAGAGCTCTAGCTGACAGCAGGAGATTCTAGTCATTTGACCGGCCAGCGGCTCTACAGCAGAGTTAGCGCTATCTAGAGAGAAATACTTAATTGGAATGGTCTACAAAGTGTGCCTGGTTTGCAAGCACACTTTGTAGACCATTCCGATGAAGTATTTCTTTCTAGACAGAGCTATTTCGGTTCTGCTGAAGAGCCGCCGGACGTTCCTGGAACCAGGATCTCCTGATGTCAGCTAGAGCGCTGACATCTGTGAAAAGGGCTGGAGGGGGGAATTTTAGCAGCTTATATCTCTCAAACTATAAAGGTTTGAGAGACTGGACTTACATTAATTGATTTCTTTTTTTAATATCTACAATATTAAGCAATGTTAAAATCAACCATTACTATCCCTTTAAGGACCACAGAGGTATGAAACGCATTGCTTTGCAATGTGTTACACACCATACAGGTCCTTAACCCCTTCGCGTTCTGTGACGTACCCAGACCGTCACGCTGGTCCGGCACTTAAGGACCAGTGACGGTCCTGGTAAGTCACGTACTTTTACTCACCGCGCTCCTGCAGGAGCACGGTGAGTAATACCCAAGACCGCTGGTCCTTAAGGGGTTAAGGGGTTAATATATTAGTGATATAACTGATAGGCTTCAAGGAAACGTGCCTGTTTGCAGATAACATTCCCCCAGGAATGACAACCCTGCTACAGATTAGTAAATCAAATGAAATGTGATTTTAAAAAAACTTTGCGGAATGAACAAACATATGGGATTTACAAAAACAGAAGGTGAAAGGGACATGGTTGATACTAGTTATATCTGGTGGTTTAAAGGGATAGTAATGTTTAGGTATTACAGTAAGAGTCTTCTATATACATTTGTATAATGATGTGTAACTTTATAAACATCCATAACTTTGCCATATTCCTTTTATTCTATAATAAAGTGTCCCCTCTCCCACCCCTTTTTCATATGTCAAGCACCCTCCCCTTGGATCTGGAATCCGGTCATCGGACCAAACAGATCGCAGGGAGGGACAATATTCTTTCTTTCAGTATATGGAAAACCCTGCCCCCCTTGATGAAGGAGGGCATGTTTTTCCTTAAAGGGATAGTAACACTTCATTTTATCTTTAATTTATTTTGTAGGCATTAAACAAACATGAAGAACGATATAAGTCTTATCTCTCAAACCTTTATGGTTTGAGAGATATTCACAGCAAAGTTTCCCCTCCTGCCCCTTTTACCTAGTGTAAGCCATCTCTTCTCAGATGTGGAATGCAGTCCATAGACCAGACAGATAACAGCAGGGGACAATCTTCTTCCTATGAGAACAATGAAAGCCCTGCCCCCCTTGACAAGTTTTTCAGGTTTTTCCCTTATCTTAACTGAAGATTGTCCTTCTTTGCAGTCTACCTGGGCACCTCCCTTCTGATCTGGCTGAACAGTGTTACATCAGTAAAAGGGGCGAGAGGGGGATACTTTGTCATTGAATTACTCTTGTACTACAACTCTGACAGAATTGAAATAACACTCTCCAAAGTCCAAATACTATGATGATTAATTAGAGCTGCTTTTATTATGAAACATTACTATCCCTTTAAACAGTAAATGAATGTGAGGACTCTTGGAACAGACTTTGGCTTCTGCAATGCGTTGTGCACCCGCTCTGGCACCTTGATTGCTACAGAGATCTCCAATGCGTGCATTGGAGATCTCTCTAGCATCCAAGGGGTTAAACAATAGCCTGTAATGGGATATAAAACTGGTGCAGTGACTATGACATTGCTTTGGCCACACCCACAATTTAGAATGTGGGTGTGGCCAGCAAATTTGGAGCTCTTGGAAGTTGCCTACTCTGCTTATTGAGAAGTCTGGCCTTGATTGCGATGAGTTGGAGACCTCTCTGTTAATCAAAATGGCTGATGAAGAAAAGAGGAGAGGGCTCACCAAAGCTATTCTGGTCTGATTGCAAAAGGTTGAATCATAGATGGGTTAAGGCTCCATGGGGTCCTAGGCAAGGTACCAGTTTGTTCCATGTCCCGGGCAGTCCCCTTCTGGGACAATACAAAGTCCTGGAGTGAAGACTCCAGAACACAGAGATCTAAACACTACAAGGAGAACTTCCCTTTGCCTACTGTGACAGGAAGTGATGACTCTGATGGGCTACAAGAAAATGGCTTCCAGACACAGCTCTAAACACTAGAGAGAACTGAGACTTGATGCTGACATCAAACAGGAGCTGCAGTGCAATTGTGTTGTAGTGTGAGGCTAGTCTAAGGTTTTGGGCTTGATGTGCACGTTCATGTAGTCCACCACAGACATCACTTTCTGTCACAGCAGTCAAATGGCAGTACTCCCTCTAGTGTTTAAAACTCTGTGGTGCGCCAGATAAAGAGCAGGCTATGTACCGATGTCCAGTCATGCATAGTGACCTCTTCAGCATGGCTGCACTAGAGCCGAGGACACGTACTCTGCTGATCTCATCTCTGCAGTGTCCCTGAATGGCAGACTGGAAATGTGGCCACCCTAATGGGCCCTAGGCAGTATCCTAGGTTGCCATAATGGATGATCCGGCTCTGGGTTGAATGGGCCCCCTTGATTGCCACCTGTACTCTCCCCAACCCTGTATTTATGGTCCTGAGACAAATAAAAATCCCCCAAATGTAGATTAACTTAAATGGTGCTGTTAATCATTTGAATGCTAGAGAGGTCTCAGAGACTTGCCTTTTAAAGCATGTTTAAATCAAAGAGTATTTGTATTTGTCCCATACGGTGCAGTTCGCTTGTTCCGGAATTCCTGTATTTTTACTTTGTGAATGTGGCCTGTAGTTGCAGAGATTTAAACCAGTGAAATATTTAAAGGCATAGTAATGTTTCACAATAAAAGCCGCTCCAACTACTCTTCATAGTATTTGGACTTTGGAGAGTGTTATTTCATTACTGTCAGAGTTGTAGTACAAGAGTAATTGAATGATAAAGTATCCCCCTCCCGCCCCTTTTACTGACCTAACACTGCTCACCTCAGAGCGGCAAGACTGTTCGGATGGATCACAGAGAGGGACAATGTTCAGTGAGAATAAGGAAAAACCTGTCAAGGGGGGCAGGGCTTCCTTGTGATCACAGTAAGAAGATTGTCCCTCACTGTGATCTGTCCTGTCAAGAGACCAGATTCCACATCTGAGGGGAGGCAGCTTAGACTAGGTAAAAGGGGCGAAAAGGGGGATACTTTATCATTCAATTACTCCTGTACTACAACTCTGACAGAATTGAAATAACACTCTCCATGGCCCAAATACTTTTTTTTGTGTGAAAGTATTTTACCAGGAAGAATACATTGAGATTGTCTCTCGTTTTCAAGTCTGTCCTGGACTCATTTTATCTACCTTACAAAGGTGAAAGGCTGAGCTGACCTTGTCGGGACTAGAACCTGTGACCTCACGGTCGCCATCTCTCCGACCTATGAAGATTAACTGGAGCTGCTTTTATTGTGAAACATTACTATCCCTTTAAAAGGACACGATCACCTAAAAACACATTTGCTGATTTCTAAGGCGCTTTCAAAATGCCATCAATGTTCTATTAGCCAATTTTTATTTATTTAACCAATTTTTGGAGTTTTTTAGAAGTGCAGATTGTGCTAATTAAGGCATGCCTTTCAGGCACTATCTGTTACTAGCGCTACGTTACATCCAGCACTCAATGGCACTTAACCCTTTCAGTGCTAGTAGAGGTGGGCATAATGTATTAATCGTTTGAGTGCAGAGCAATGCATTGCGTACCCTTCTGGCACTCAAAGGATTAATACATTATCAGAGCAATGCGTTTCGTACCCCTCTGGCATTCAAAGGGTTAATGGGCAGTGGCAGTGAGTTGTAGGAGGTGATTTAGGAGCGAGACAGTTAGTACCTGCACACCATACCTGAATTAGCATCATCTATACAATCAAATAACTCAGATTAGTTTTCTAAATAAAAAATGGCCAGCGCAACACCAAATAAATGTGTAGGACACATCCCTGGCTCTCAAAGGGTTAAAGGGATAGTAATACTTCGTTTTATCTTTTATTTTGTAGGCATTAAAAAAACATGAAAAACGATATAAGTCTTATCTCTCAAATCTTTATGGTTTGAGAGATATTCACAAGCAAAGTTTCCCCTCAATGACAAAAACGGTCAAGTCTGCCATCTAGCTGTCAGATTTGGAATCCGGTCCGCGGACCGGCCGTGGCTCTACAGCAGAGCCGAGATTGCGAGATATAAGAGGAACTACTTCATTCGAATAGTCTACAAAGTGTGCCTGGTTTGCAAGCACACTTTTTAGACCCTTCAAATGAAATTGTTATTTTTATATCTTGCAATCTCGGCTGTGCTGAAGAGCCAGCCGTTGATCTCCGGACTGGATTCCAAATCTGACAGCTAGGTGGCAGACTTGACCATTTTGGTCAGTGAGGGGAAACTTTGCTTGTGAATATCTCTCAAACCATAAAGGTTTGAGAGGTAAGACTTATATCGTTCTTAATGTCTTTTTAATGCCTACAAAATAAAATAAAGATAAAATGAAGTATTACTATCCCTTTAAGGTGACAGAGTCCCTTTAGAAGCCCCATTTAAATCAACATGAATTTTTTTTCAGGTGACTTGCTCCAGAGTTCCTCTGTGCACACGGCCTGCAGCAGCAGAGATTTACACTAGGGAAATGGTTAAGCTCACTCAGAGAATTCTCACAGCCTAGACTGCGAACCTGCCTGCTGCACATATCTGCTTTGTTCTAGAAAAGTGGTTCTTGGCAAGACGCTGTTAGCGGAGACGTAACCGAGAATTATTATTTATAATATTGCTTCAGATTTCTAGGACTGGAAAGTGCCTGCCGCTGCTGTGAGTTCACTTGTTTTAGCAACTGCTTGGTAACGGTGCAGACTCAGAGGCTGGCTGGGATCCTGTGTGCTCCCTCGCTCTCATTCCAATGTAATGTTCATCCTAATTTATACACAGCGAATGCCAGCACTTCTCAGTCCAAACCAGATGTATGTATGACATAGATTATTCCAGTCTTGTGAAGCCTGTGATCATTGCATTCTATACAGGCATACCTGGGAACTTTCAAAATGGGCTGACCCCGAGATCTTTGAAACCTTAACCCATAAAGGTCTTCAGACAGTAGACTCTGGACGATGTGTTTGTACTTGCTGTAATGCAGAGGGGCTCCAATCGGTCTACAAGAAACCTGTAACATGCTACAACTTCAAGATTCCACTGCTTGAACATCAGCTAGATAAGCAGGACTTTTTCCTCTGCCTTATTGGTAGAAATAGTTGCAATTTAGAGACTAAAGATTCGGTTAGACCTTTGAGTGCCAGAGGGACGCGCAGCACACTGCAAAGTAGGGTGACCACATGTCCCGGATTGCCTGGGACAGTCCTGGATTTTAAATGTGTGTCCCATGTCCCAGGCAGCCACCTTCAGGGACAATACAAAATCCTGGAATGAAGACTCCAGAGCACAGAGTTCTTAACATTAGGAGGAGAACGGCCCATTACCTACTGTGACAGGAAGTGATGTCTCTGTTGGGCTACAAGAAAATGGCTTCCAGACAGCGTTCTACATACTAGAGAACTGAGCCTTGCTCCAGACATCGATAGGGAGCTGCAGTGCATTTTGTGCTGTAGTGTAATGCTGCTCTAAGGCTTTGGGCCTGGTGTACATTTTCTTGTAGCCCACCATAGGCATCGCTTTCTGTCACAGCAGTCATTGGGCAGTTCCCCCTCTAGTGTTGGAACTCTGTGGTGCGCTCTTCTCCATGCAGTGTCCCTGAATGGCAGAACTGAAATGTGGTCACCCTACCGCAAAGGGTTAATTGGTGAAGATCAGATAGTAGGTAGCTCTAGATTCTTTCACCTTGACATTTTGTCCCTTCAGCCTGAGTCCCTGATACTCATACCTCCCAAGTGTCCCTCTTTAGGAGGGACAGTCCCTCTTTTAGACCCAAATCCCTCTGTCCCTCTTTCCCACCCTGGTGTCCCTCTTTTTAGGAGATCAGATTGTGTGGTGTGTATAAGATACTTATAATATATATACATACATATATATATATATATATCTCACATTGCTCTACTGCAATAAAACTCACATTAATGTTTGTTTAATGTCAGTATATGTGTTTAGAAATTAGTCTGTGTAAATAAAATACTTTGGTCTTGTTATAAGTCATTTATTAGGTTACACACCCACCAGCCACGCCCCCAGCAACACCCCCTAAAACACACGTGTCCCTCTTTGGCAATTTGAAATGTTGGGAGGTATGGATACTTGGGTCAAAACCTTGAGAGTTCCCACTTATGTATACAGGTCCTCTCTCACTAACGGCTCATTAGCTCAGGGCTGATCAACAGTGACCCACAAGCTGTTGTTGGACTACAACTCCCATCATCCTAAGCTGCCCATTGGCCAACTGAAGATGATGGGCGTTACTGTCCACAATATTTTTTGTGCGGCCATTTTTCCCAACCCTTACTACATACATTCTTTAACCCCTTAAGGACCCATGATCCATGGAATTCAGGGCTCCTCGTGCGGATTCACACCATTTGGGAAGCCCTGAATCGGATCCAATTAAAAAAAAAAAAAAAAAAAAAAAAAAAAATATATATATATATATATATATATATATATATATATATATATATGCTTTGTGGTCCTTAAGTGCCGGCTGCAAGTGCACGCAGTCTGTCCTTAAGGGGTTAATTGGATAGCAGCCCTTTATATTGACAACACATTCTGTAAGTGTTGAATGTGTAAAATCGAATTGCCTTTACATTTTATTCATTTATTTTTCATTGCCACCAATTTTTTAACACATTTATGTTCCTTTCAGTAAGCTCCCTGGATCTCTGTTACCAGAGAGTTTCCTGGTCGGTCAACCATCCAAGCAGGATAGTGATACAATGTAACATCCCTGTAGCACTGAATGCTCAGTATGCCGTATGCTATGTATTATATACATTGTATAACTATCTCTGTTTTCATAATCTTACAGAAAGATCTTTGGAAAAATATCCATGAAGGTCAATGTCATGGACATTAAAGTGTTAAAAACATAATAAAAATTAAAAGAAAAAAAGATATAAGTATAAGCAATTTGACAGTACATATTATTCACTTGCAGAATATATAGTAAACATAAACTTACTATCACTTTAATGCGTGACAAAAATGCATTGTTTATATTGTAATTATTTTCTTAATGGGTATAATAAGGGTACTCCCACTACTAAGAGATTCTTTATTGAAAGGTTATTACATAACAAACATTTCTATTTAAACTGCAAATGTATAGTGGCCAACAGGCGCCGCTGTTCCTATCAGTGTCTATGGAGAGACGTAGTTTCTGCAGTAGCCAGTGAAGAATTATTGTCATCTGATCATAGTTGCCCATAGACAGCTTCGCCATGAAATGTCAGTATTGCACCCAAAAATACAAGTCTGGGGTGCAATAAGCTTTGAATAAAACATCTCTCACATGCAGGAAGTTCCCCTGTTTTACTGAGCAGGATGAACCTTGCAGTAAATCTTTGTTTAAATAGTAAGCAATTCTGTCCCTTAAAGTTTGCATACAACAAGCTTTAATATAATAACCCTGTTATCAGGAATGGTCAACTGTTGGGCCTCCAGCTGTTGGGGACTAAAACTCCCATCATCCCCAACAGCTGGAGACGCAACAGTTGACAACCTCCGCCTTACATTTAGTTATTTATTACATTTTATAACAATATAAACAACTGCTTTAAAGGGATGGTAGTGTTTAATATAAAAATAATCTATATTGCAGGGTTTACCAGCTGAGTAAAACAAAGGTATTCCTGCACAAGTTTGCATTTCTGGGTGCAGTACCTCCATGACCTGAACGTTATGGTGGTGCTGTTGCTACACAGTCTATAGACAGTCAGAGGTGACCGGGCCCAGCAGCCATTTGAGTCCATTGACCATGGCCAAAAGGTTCTAGTTACACCCCTGGAAAAATAATTATGTATTAAGGGGCCCCAAAAAATGTCTGCACTAGTTATGCCACTGTAGACAGCTCTAGTCAGTTGACCATAAACATCCATAGGATGGCATTTCAGGCCATGGAGCTACCAAACCTAAACACTGCAAGTTTGAGTCGCAATAACTGTTAACTAAAACATCTCCCAGCAGTTGGTGTCTCCACGTTTTCTAAGCAAGATAAAGCCTGCAATATCTTTGTTTCAATATGAAGTACTGCTTTCCCTTTAACAGAGAGTAAGCGATGTTCAGAGGTAAGGTCTATGCATCCCTCCCTCATTATCCCGTGTATGATCTCACTGTAGCGCAGTCGCTGACATCACATGAACCTTGTGATAAACTGAACAACATTCCCTGGGTCACACAGTCGACCAGTCCAAAGGTCACTCCAGAGAGCAAATCAATACCTACAAAGTCACTTAGGGACATGTGTTAACTGCAAAAAGGTGAACAATTATGGGATCAAAACAACTACACAACAAGGAATATATTTAAACTGCAGCTTTTAACCCTTTGAGTGCCGGGGAGTATCCGAAGTATTGCAAAGCATTCAAAGGGTTAAACCAGAGTTAAAACAAGGCTGCCACTTGGAAATATTTATCCGATAGGGTAGGGGGATGGGAGACAGGTGGTATGAGAGAGGCATGAAATGGGGAGACAGGCATGAAATGGGGAGCATAAGCATTAAATGGGGGGAGGAGCATGAAATGGGGGAGATGGGGAGCAGGAGCATTAAATGGGGGGAGGAGCATGAAATGGGGGAGATGGGGAGCAGGAGCATTACATGGGGGGAGGAGCATGAAATGGGGGAGATGGGGAGCAGGAGCATTAAATGGGGGGAGGAGCATGAAATGGGGGGAGATGGGGAGCAGGAGCATGAAATGGGGGGAGGAGCATGAAATGGGGGGAGATGGGGAGCAGGAGCATTAAATGGGGGGAGGAGCATGAAATGGGGGGAGATGGGGAGCAGGAGCATGACATGGGGGGAGGAGCATGAAATGGGGGGAGGAGCAAGAAATGGGGGGAACATGAAATGGAGAAAGAAGCATGACATGGGGAGCAGGAGCATGACATGGGGGGAGGAGCATGAAATGGGGGGAGGAGCAAGAAATGGGGGGAACATGAAATGGAGAAAGAAGCATGACATGGGGGGCAGGACCATGAAATGGGGGAGGAGCATGAAATGGGAGGAACATGAAATTGGACAAGAATGAAATGGGGAGGAGCATGAAATAGAGAGAGAGGCATGAAATGGGGGAGGAGCATGAAATGGGGGAGAAGAATGAAATGGGGGAGGAGCATGAAATGGGGGAGAAGAATGAAATGGGGAGGAGCATGAAATGGAGAGAGAGAGGCATGAAATGGGGGGAGGAGCATGAAATGAGGGAGGAGAATGAAATGGGGAGGAGCATGAAATGGGGGGAGGAGCATGAAATGGAGAAAGAGGCATGATATGGGGGACAGGAGCATGAAATGGGGGAAGAATTAAATGGGGAGGAGCATGGTATGGGGAGGGAGGAGGAGGATGAAATATAGGTAGAGGGAGATGTGAGGGTGAGAGAGGTCAGGTAAGGGACACACACACAGGATCACCTTATATTCAGCATTTTTCTTTTTTTTTTTCAACAACCTAACAGCAAAAGTTGGGGGTCACCATCCTATGGAGATTTATGATCAACTGGCCAGATCTGTTCATAAGATGTTGTAGCAACAGCGCCACTATACAATTTCAGGCCACTGTGATACTGCACCTAAAAAAATTCACATTTGATATGTAAAACTTTTGAATAGAACATCTCTCAGCCGTGAGAATTCCCTTGTTTTACTCAGGGGGGATAAACACTACAATATATATATTTTTTTCTTTACATATTAAGTATTGCTATCTCTTTAAATCACACAAAAAAAATGGCTAACACAATATATATATAGGGTTGCCAATTAGCCGGTATTTTGCCGGCAGACCGGTAAAAAATTGGCTTCTGTCCAATGTTAAGTCTATGGAGGGAATGCCATGGCCGGTATTTTTTTTGAAGAAAAGGTGGCAAACCTATATATATAGGCAGTTTCTAGTTATCTTTAACCCTTTGCATGACAGATACTTCCCTGGCACATAAAAGGTTCAAAAATATCTTCATTGTTCACAGGGTGACAGGTCCATTTTGAAACCAGAGACAAATACAGTCACTGCTCGATCCAGGGACAGGGATCCAAAACCAGGGACTGTCGTCAGAAATCTAGGCCTGTTAGCTCTACAGGTAAACTGAAGGGGTTAAGTGCTTTTCGGAGCAATGGACAGCTGCCACAGGAAGATTCTCTGTGGTTTTGCTTGATGTCTGAGTATGCACAAACCTGTGGAACAAATTTAGTGTACGGGAACGAAAAAAAACATCTGATATCAAGGTAATTTTGCAGTCAGACTGCTGGAATGATCCTGTTGAGAGGGTGGGGATGACAATATTAATGGCTCTGCATGACTCCCCCTTGGATTTGGTAAGAGTTGAGAAATGCCTCAGTGCAGAGAGCGATTACATAGCTTTGAGGAGGATGCAGCTGTATCCGTCTTTACAGGTTGTGCAGATGGGAGAATACACCCAGACTGACCCTGTGATCTCGCTGTCCATTAGCCCTCCCGCGACTTACGCTGCAGACTGCAGTATTAAGGAAGCAGAAGTGGGGAGGAAGGGTGTCTAGACTAGCTCATGCGGCTTCCAATGAAGTCATTAGCTGACCAAGCCACTTGAGGTTACAGTTTAAAGAAACAGTTTGTGTGTCCAAATGTGTCCAAGTAAGGTGACCACATATCTATTTAAATCAGGGACGCTTATGAAGACTTCATTCTGCAGGAATGAACAGAAACCGTTGCTACCCTGCAGTGTGGGTGTTTTGTATGTGACCCCGATTTAAAGTGATATGTGGTCACCTTACTCCCAAGTGTCCCTCTTTAGGAGATATTAGGGGTCTGTGCCTCCCAAGAGTCCCTCTTTAAGAAATATTAGGGATTCATATCTCCCATGTGTCCCTCTTTAGGCGATATTAGGGGTCCATATCTCCCAATGTCCCTCTTTAGGAGATATTAGGGGTTCATTCCTCCCAAGTGTCCCTCTTTAGGAGATATTAGGGGTCCATACCTCCCAAGTGTCCCGCTTTAGGAGATATTAGGAGTCTATACCTCCCAAGTGTCCCTCTTTAGGAGATATTAGGGCTACATGCCTCCCAAGTGTCCCTCTTTAGGAGATATTAGGGGTCCGTACCTCCCAAGTCTCCCTCTTTAGGAGATATTAGGAGTCTATACCTCCCAAGTGTCCCTCTTTAGGAGATATTAGGGGTCCATACCTCCCGAGTGTTCCACTTTAGGAGATATTAGGGGTCTGTACTTCCCAAGTGTCCCTCTTTAGGAGATATTAGGGGTGCATACCTCCCAAGTGTCCTTCTTTAGGAGATATTAGGAGTCCATACCTCCCAAGTGTCCCTCTTTAGGAGATATTAGGGGTCCATACCTCCCAAGTATCCCTCTTTAGGAGATATTAGGGATCCATACCACCCAAGTGTCCCTCTTTAGGAGATATTAGGGGTCCGTACCTCCCAGGTGTTCCTCTTTAGGAGATATTAGGGGTCCGTACCTCCCAAGTGTCCTTCTTTAGGAGATATTAGGGGTCCATACCTCCCAAGTGTCCCTCTTTAGGAGATATTAGGGGTCCATACCTCCCAAGTGTCCCTCTTTAGGAGATATTAGGGGTCTGTACCTCCCAAGTGTCCCTCTTTAAGAGATATTAGGGGTCCGTACCTCCCAAGTGTCCCTCTTTAGGAGATATTAGGGGTCTGTACCTCCCAAGTGTCCCTCTTTAGGAGATATTAGGGGTCTGTACCTCCCAAGTGTCCCTCTTTAGGAGATATTAGGGGACTGTACCTCCCAAGTGTCCCTCTTTAGGAGATATTATTGGTCCACACCTCACAAGTGTACCTCTTTAGTCGAGTGCCATGTGCAGTGTGTACAGTTTGGGGTCCAGTAGTCCTGCAGTACCAGCGACTGTTATGTAAATCTCCATGGACGCAATATCCAGGACTGACTGACGACTGAATCTGTTTGAACAAAGACACAAGGAGAAAATTCATGGGTACCATTAACCCTTTGAGTGCCAAAGGGTTACACAATGCATTGCACTCTGGCACTCAAAGGGTTAAGATGATCAACTTGTCCTTTTAAAGTGACAGTCAACTTCCTTTTTTACAGATTCTGCAGTGCACAGTATGTAAAGTCGTAATGCCTATACTTCTAATGATATTTTTTACTAATATTCACCTTTTTTACACTTTTATCTCCCTGCCAGGAAGCTCTCAGACAGTACTAGTCACACTTCCAAGGAACAGCATCTCATACAGTTGGGTTTTGGGGGAGGGGGGAAGAAATCTCCTTTTGTGAGTGATTTATGAGAATTTTGACTTCTCTTTGTCTGGACCAGAAGACTTGCTCAATAGGAAACTCTCTGAAGTGGTCTGCAAATGGTATTTTTGTGGTTATAATTAAATGAAGAGCCTAAATTATCGCCCAGCATCTATTTAGCGCACATCAAAGGGATGCGATTTCTGCAAATGTGCAGCCGACACGCGTCCCCGTCTCTTGTGCACATAGGATTTTATGGAAACAGCTGGGAGCATTGTGTTCCAGTCACATCAAATGTACCAGTAGGAAGGCTGATGTACTTATCCCCCATATTCCAACTGATTTCACTGGGGCTCTTTAATTGTCTCCAACACAGTGCACGGCATATTAGACTGACAGACAAACAGATAGACAGACATGGACAGACACAGAGAGAGAGAGAGGTATAACCATAAGTGTAGATAGCCTGACAACTATACCAACAGACAGACAGATAGACAGACAGACATAAGATAGATAGATAGATAGATAGATAGATAGATAGATAGATAGATAGATAGATATGAGACAGATAGATAGATAGATAGATAGATAGATATGAGACAGATAGATAGATAGATAGATAGATAGATAGATAGATAGATATGAGATAGATAGATAGATAGATAGATAGATAGATAGATAGATAGATATACAAATAGATGGACAGACAGATAAATAGAAAGACAGACAGATGGCTAGATAGATAGACAGACAGATGGACAGACAGACAGACAGACATAAAGATAGATAGAATGATAGATAGATAGATAGATAGATAGATAGATAGATAGATAGATAGATTGATAGATAGATATGAGATAGGTAGATAGATAGGCAGATAGATAGATAGATAGATAGATAGATAGATAGATAGATATGAGATAGGTAGATAGATATGAGATAGATAGATAGATAGATAGATAGATAGATAGATAGATAGATAGATATGAGATAGATAGATAGATAGATAGATAGATAGATAGATATGAGATAGATAGATAGATGGATAGATATGAGATAGATAGATAGATAGATAGATAGATAGATAGATAGGCAGATAGATAGATAGATATGAGATAGGTAGATAGATAGATATGAGATAGATAGATAGATAGATAGATAGATAGATAGATAGATAGATATGAGATAGATAGATATGAGAGCGATAGATAGATATGAGAGCGATAGATAGATAAATAGATATGAGATAGATAGATAGATAGATAGATAGATAGATAGATAGATATGAGAGCGATAGATAGATAAATAGATATGAGATAGATAGATAGATAGATAGATAGATAGATAGATAGATAGATATGAGAGCGATAGATAGATAAATAGATATGAGATAGATAGATAGATAGATAGATAGATAGATAGATATGAGAGCGATAGATAGATAAATAGATATGAGATAGATAGATAGATAGATAGATAGATAGATAGATAGATAGATAGATATGAGAGCGATAGATAGCTATGAGAGCGATAGATAGATAAATAGATATGAGATAGATAGATATATATGAGATAGATAGATAGATAGATAGATAGATAGATAGATATGAGACAAATAGATAGATAGATAGATAGATAGATAGATAGATAGATAGATATGAGAGAGATAGATAGATAGATAGATAGATAGATAGATAGATAGATAGATAGATACCTAAACAGACGGACAGACAGATAGATAGATAGATAGATAGATAGATAGATAGATAGATAGATAGATAGATAGATAGATAGACAGGATACGAGTAATCTCATTCATGGGAGATAAACAAATGTTATTGCACCTCCAGCTATTTTGTTTATTGTTAATTAAACTGCAATTTTCTTTTGTGATTACAAAGTGGCACAGTCCCTATCATTATCTAGGAAATCTATAGTCTAAAACTCAGGTTCTCCCAATGCATGCATTCCAAGTAAAAATTGCATCATGCACAGCAGTTGGTGCTGTTGGTAATAGTTTGAGTAAAAGAAAACAAGTTTGAGCTATAATTACTTTTTAATGAAGTATCCCCAGCAGTGAGAGTTACCCTTGTTTTTCAGGATAGGAAAAGCCTTGTGACATGTATTTTTCATAATAATTGGCCACTCGGCTGATTAATCACTATTTCTGAAGGGTTTGGTGAAGCCATTATCCTCTTTTGTGTTGATCAGCAAACCGGGAATACATTGAGGTCAGTGTATTAACCCCTTGAGTTCCAGGGGGTGTCCGTCCCATTGGAAAGCAATGCGCTGGGAACCCCTCTGGGCCTCAAAGGGTTAATTAAACTGTAGGGGACAAATAAAAATTCCCATTTATTTAAATGGGGCTTTAAACCCATTGATCACTAGAGAGGTCTGCAACATATTGTTTCGAACAACCTTTTTGACTTAAGGTTGTTGGACTTCAAAGCCAATCATAATCAGCTGTCCTCCAACTTGTTATTGGACTACAATCACCATCATTATCCAAGTAAGGGAGCACTTGAACCCTAGGAGCGAACAGACAGGGCTTCTATTACGCACCAGATAGGATAGTCAGATGAGCCAAAGTCATTCACAGAGCGGGTAGTCAGCCAGATCCATAGGTTTGCACCAGAAAGGATATCTGAGCCAAATCGGAAGGCACAAGGAGAATAGTCAGACAGAGCCATAGGTCAACACTAGAATGGATGGATAGACAAGCCGGATCATACACAGGAATCAGGAACACCAGAAAATGAACTGCTCAGAACAACAACAACGTAAGGGTGACTGAGTCAGGACTCAGTCTGCCCTTTAAACCCCTCCACAGGAAGTAGGTAGGAGGAGCAGCTAGAGGGAGGAAGTAGGTAGGAGGAGACTACAGGAAACAAACACACATCAAACAGAGGCCTGCAGCATGCTTGAAGCCTCTTGCCTGCAGATGACGCATGGAAAGACACCAAGCGTCGCTGAAGCGGCGGTGCTGGAAACAAGGTACTGTGACAGTAAGGGAATATATTCAAGAATTAATTTTGAACAGGAATATCATTAGCATGAGCTTTGTGAAGACAGGTCTTGTCAAACTAACTTGATTGCACTTTATGAAAAACTGAGTAAAAATATAGATTTGGATGCTGTGGTTGATGCAATCTATTTAGACTTTGTCAAGGCATTTGATACAGTTCCACTTAAAAGGTTTAGTACAAATTGGCTGAAATAGACTGAGGGGCAAATGTTTGTGTGGGGATTGGAAATTGTCTGAAAAACAGAATGCAAAGAGTGGTGGTAAACGGGAAGTTCTCAATCTGGACAAAAATGATAAGTGGAGTACCTCAGGGATCTGTCCCGGGTCCTCTTTTTTTTAATTTGTTTATTAATGATCTCCCAGAGGGCATAGGGAGCCATGTATCCGTGTTTGCCGATGACACAAAATTAAGTAAGGAAATAAAGTCTGAACTGGATGTGTCTTCATTACAGAGGATTTGGACAAACTGGGTAACTGGGCAGGCAAATTGCAAATGATTCAATATAGACAAGTGTAAAGTTATGCATTTTGGGTATAATAATAAAAATTGAACATATAGAATAAATGATGTTTCTTTGAGGAAAAATACTAATGAAAAGGAATGGGAGTAATGGAAGACAATAGTCTTAGCAGTAGTGCTCAGTGCCAACTGGCTGCTGCAAAGGCCAGATATTGGCATGTATTAAAAGGGGTATTAACTCAAGGGAGGAAGATATTATTCTGTCTCTTTACAGGTCCATGGTAAGACCCCACCTTGAATATGCAGTTTTCTGAAAAAGGACATTATGGAACCGGAGAAAGTGCAGAGGAGGGCTACTAAACTAATAAGGGGACTGGAAAGTTTTAGTTATGGAGAAAGGCTAGAAAAATGTAATTTGTATACACTAGAGAGTAGATATGATAAAACTATATAAATATGTTCAGGGCCCGTACAAAAGGCTCTCCAAAGACCTGTTCATTAACAGAACAGTACAAAGGACAAGGGGTCACCTGCTTAGACTTGAAGAAAGGAGATTTTGTGTACAACAGTGGAAGGGATTCTTTACGGTAAGGACAATAAAGGTATGGAATTCAGTACCTGAGGAGGTGATGCTATCGAATACATTAGATGCCTTTAAAGGGATAGTATTGCCATAAAACAACTAAAGCTAGTCTTTCAGTGGGGTAAAAAGTTAAACGAAATACCCCAAGTCCCATCTCTCAAACCTTTATGGTTTGAGAGATATTCGGGATCTATCACGGTAACTAGGCAAATAAATACATGACAACGGTACAAGTGAATTTAACCAGTTTATTAAAACAATCAGAATAATGAAAAGAACAAAAAACACTTCCTCATCCAAAGGGGAGAATGACGTGAGGACAGTGTCTAGTCCACTACCCAGGAGCTGACACTGAACCACCGCAGGTATGTAGATATGGAGTAGGTAGAACCAACTTGGTTCTAAACACAGATAGGCAACTGAAATCTGAGACAGCACAGGAGCGTACCCAGACAATCCCAGAGAATGGAATGTCAGATGGAGCTTTTGGGGAGCTGAAGGCGTAGTGATACTCAGCGGGGACACAAAGCATGGGTAGCCAGCAGATACAGGCAATCTGCAAATAGCACTACTCCAGTCAGCACAGTAAGTGCTCAGGTAAGGCAGCCAGTAGGAGCACACAGAGAGGAGGCCACGGGCGAAACTAAACTGCACTTGCCTGTCGGAGGCAACGGTTTGACTGAGCGGAGGCAACAGAGTACATGCGCTAGTACAGGCAGCCAGATAGGTAGTCTATCCGGACAAGTGGTAGTCAGACAGAAGCGATAACTAATACAGAGCATAGTCATACAGACCACAGTCAGAAGCCGGATCAGGTAGTCAGCCACAGCCGAGGTCAACATGGAGAGGGTAGTCAGACAAGCCAGAGTCATACACGGATCAGGTAGTCAGATGGAGCCACAGGTCACAACTAGAACAGGTAGTCAGACAGGCCAAGGATCAAACACCAGGGAGTAACAGAAACCAAGCAACGGTCAGACGAGCAACACAGCAATGCGCACAGAAACACCACGTAAGGGCGACTAAGCCCAGTTCGTGGCCAGGCTATAAAGCCGATGCCAGAAGGCGGAGCATAATCTTTAAACTGACAGGAAGTATAAAATAGCGAGCGTGACGTCAGAGACGTGCACCCGCAGATGGATCAAATCAGAGTCATGCCACTCCACTCCATACTACCGGACAGGCACAGCAGGCAAGGAAATCATGGGCACCGTGATAGGACCTAAGTTCCCCCTCCCTCCCCTTCCCGTGACGTCAGCGCTCAAGCTGACTGCAGGGGAATCCAGTCCCGGGATCGTGAGTCTCTTCAGCAGAGCCGCGATCACGTTACGGAAATAGAAATCATAAACTGGAACCGTCTACAAAGTGTGCTTGGTTTGACGGTCCCAGTACCGGATTCCCCTGCAGGCAGCTTGAGCGCTGATGTCAGGGTAAGTGGAGGGAGGGGGGAACTTTGGTCCCGAATATCTCTCAAACCATAAAGGTCTGAGAGATGGGACTTGGGGTATATAGTTTAACCTTTTACCGCCTGCAAGATTAGCTTTAGTTATTTTATGGCAATATTATCCTTTAAAGGGATAGTAATACTTAAAATGTAAAAAAAAATATGTTGTAGGGTTTATCCCCCTGGATAAAACAAGAGTACTCCCACTGCTGAAAGGTGTTTCATTCAAAAGTTATTAATTTTCAAAGTTGAATTTTTTAGATGCAATATCACAGTGGCCTGAAATTGTATAGTGGCGCTGTTGCTACACCATCCTATGGAGATTTATGGTCCCTGGACCAGAGCTGTACATAGGATCGTGTAGCAACAGCGCCACTGTACAATTTCAGGCCACAGTGATATTGCACCTAAAAAATTCAACTTTGAAAATTAATAACTTTTGAATGAAACACCTTTCAGCAGTGGGAGTACTCTTGTTTTACTCAGGGGGATAAACCCTACAACATATATTTTTTACATTTTAAGTATTACTATCCCTTTAAAAAGGGTCTGGATACTTTTTAAAAAGAGCAGAACATAGAGGGCTATGTATGTTAGTATTGGGATTAATATTTATTTAGTGATTGTTGATCCAAGGAGTCAAGAAGGAATTTTTTCCCCTATTCAAAGCAGAATATGAAATTGCTGAAATAACGGGGGATTTTTTGCCTTCTTTTGGATCAACAGCGGTAAGCAAGAATAGGAAAAGGGTGGAACTTGATGGACGCAAGTCTTTTTTCAACCTAAACTACTATGATATTAAAGGGATAGTAATACTTAACATGTGAAAAAAAGATATGTTGTAGTGTTTATCGCCCTGAAAAAAACAAGGGAACTCCCTCTGCTGAAATGTGTTTTATTCAAATGTTATTACAGCTCATACTTGAATTTTTTTTAGTGACTAAAAATTTAGTGGCCTAAAATTGTACAGTGGCGCTGTTGCTACACCATCCTATGGAGATTTATGGTCAACAGATCATTGCTGTCCATAGGATTGTGGTGCCACTGTAACATTTCAGGCTACTGAGACATTGCAACTAAAAAAAAAGTTTGAGCTGTAATCATTTTTGAATAAAACACCTCTCAACAGCAGCAATACCCCTGTTTTACTCAGGAGAATAAACCTTACAATATATTACTTTATTATTACTATCCCCTATATTGTACATATCCTATATAATAATTCGCTAAAACGCGTGTAACACCGCAGTCATGCGCAGTAGAGACTGCTGTGCGTGCTGCAGTCATGCTCCTTTGGAGCGTCCAGCTCTGTATCAGCTGCGGCACGGGCACTCTCTACGGCGCATGACTGCCCCGCGACCGGCTGGCGGTGGCACTGTGGCCCGTGTAACGGACTCTTCAACTAGTTTGTAAAATAATGTAATAGCCCCCAGGTTCTTCTCTCAAACCTTTATGGTCTGAGAGATAACTGAAGGCAAAGTTCCCCCCTCCCTCCCCCTTCCCTCAAGTCAGCGTTGTACTGACTGCAGGAATATCCGGTCTGACTTTAATCATGCGGCTCTGCAGCAGAGCCGCGATCGCGTTAGTGACAAAGAATTATTTCACTGAAACGATCTTTTCCATGTGCTTGCAAACCAAACCAAAGCAGTCATCATTTTAGGCAGTTCGCTCCGCCCCCTTACAATATATATTTATTTACATATTAAGTATTACTATCCTTTTAAAGTGCAACATCTGTGGATACTTAACCCTTTGAATGCCAGAGGGGTGTGCAACACATTGCAAAGCAATGCTTTGCATACCCCTCTGGCACTCAAAGGGTTGAAGGATGCCTGAGCAACTTTGTGGTTGTCTTCCCTGTGCCATGGATTCACTGATTTACACAGAAATGAACAGGATCAGGCAGAAAAACCAGTGCAACATGGTTTCATTTTCATACTAGCGATGGTGCACGGCTTTGCTGGTACATTTGCATACCTCCCAAGTGTCCCTGTTTAGAAGGGACAGTCCCACTTTGAGAGTCAAATCCCCCTGTCCCTCTTTTCTACCCTGGTGTCCCTCTTTTTAGGAGATCAGACTGTGTTGTTTATATATAATTGTATCATATTGCTCCACAGCAATAAAACTCACATAAATGTTTAGTTAATCTTCAGTATATGTGTTTGTAAATGAATCTGTGTAAATAAAACACTTCGGTCTTGCTCTAAATCTTTTATTCAGTTACACAAAGAGGTGTCAATAGGTCACAATGTAACCTAAAAATTCTCAGTAATGCCCCGCCCACCAGCCACGCCCCCAGAAACACCACCTAAAATACAAGTGTCCCTCTTTGGCCATTTGAAATGTTGGGAGGTATGCATTTGGGCACGCTGATGACCTGCTGGATTGCTGCAGAGGTGAGTATCACTGTAGAGGTTCACAGGAGTAAAAATCTCCTGTTAAAGGGACAGTAATACTTCAAATGTAAAAAAAATATGTTGTAGGGTTTATCCCCCTGAGTAAAACAAGAGTACTCCCACTGCTGAAAGGTGTTTCATTCAAAAGTTATTAATTTTCAAAGCTGAATTTTTTAGGTGCAATATCACAGTGGCCTGAAATTGTACAGTGGCGCTGTTGCTACACCATCCTATGGTGATTTATGGTCCCGGGACCAGAGCTGTCCATAGGATCGTGTAGCAACAGCGCCACTGTACAATTTCAAGCCACTGTGATATTGCACCTAAAAAAATTCAACTTTGAAAATTAATAACTTTTGAATGAACACCTTACAGCAGTGGGAGTACTCTTGTTTTACTCAGGGGGATAAACCCTACAACATATTTTTTTTACATTTTAAGTATTACTATCCCTTTAAAATTGCCTCCCCTTTGGCTGAAGCGATTTTCACAGGACCTGTGAAAATCACCACCCCTGATTGGCTGCCTGATGCCAATCTCCACCCCCAGCTGCTCTGGGGCTGGACAGACAGCGAGTCAGAAACCCTTAGACTTTTATATGATACAGGAATATGGGGCATCGGAACACTGCAGAAGGATATGCCCACCCCGCAGTAACGAGAGACAGTTTATCTGAATGAAATAACCACAGGAAGAGTTCAATTTTGTTAATTAAAAAACACACTGCAAAAGATACAGCTTGTCTAAAATGAAAAAAATCACAAATACACAGCAAAATAACATGCTGGTTACATGATACAAACCACTTACACATACCAATGTACTGCCATGTAGGGTGACCACATTTCCGTCCTGCCATTCCGGGACGTGGTCACCCTACAAAAGCCTCTTCATCGCCCTACCTTGAGTCCCTGGTAGTCTAGCGGCGTGGAAAGTGCTCTGTGCCTCCTCCGGCACAGAGCTGAAGCTCCCGCGCTCTGTGCTCAGTAATGCAGAGCGCTGGGAGATGATGTCATCTCCCAGCGCTCTGTATTACTAGAGCGCTTGCCTCCAGATCAGGCTCAGCTGCATTGCCGCCCTGGATGTCAGCTTGCAAGCTGTGTGTCATATCATGGACGCCGCGAGGGAGCGCTGGTTTATGCTACCAAGCTCTCCCTCGCGGCATCCATGATGTGACACACCGCTTGCAGGCTGACATCCAGGGCAGCTTGGCTTCATTCCGGGACACTTCATTGTCCCGGTTGGAGATGACCCGGGACGCGGGACATAGCCCTGAAATAAGGGACAGTCCCGGACGTTCCGGGACCCGTGGTCACCCTACTGCCATGTCCAAAATTCACCTTCCCCTGAGAGCAAAGAAACTTGATAAAGCAGCATAGAGTGGCTAAACATGCCATTCTGTATGTTCGTTTGTTCCCAGGGGATGGTGGGTTTGGACACTGCAATTGGTGTGTGTATAAGTAGCAAGCAGGAGAACCAAAAATGAAGCAATGGCTATTGAGAAACACCCCAGAACCTGTGACTTCTTTAAAAGGGACAGGACATGGTAGGTTACAATGGCAGACAGTGGGTTTGGGGATATTTGAGACCTATAACACCAAGGAAGAGAGTGGTAACTGCATTTCTATATTTCTACATAGTAACATAGTTGATGAGGTTGAAAAAAGACATGTGTCCATCAAGTCCAGCCCATTCCAAATCACCCCTGTTCATCCAGAGGAAGGCAAAAAAAAAATTGTCATTGATGACTCATTGCTTGTGTAGGAGTATATTAAAGGTGTGTAATTTCATATTGTTTGTTTTGTAAATAATCCATTTATTGAGTCCATGTTCGGATAAGAATCAAGATGTGATGCAGATGTAGAACTGCATTTATCAAGGCATTATTTTTCAATAAGTTTGTGATTGTCTCCATAAAAGTGAAACTGGATCATATGCATACCTCCCAAGTGTCCCTCTTTAGGAGATATTGGGGGTCCGTACCTCCCAAGTGTCCTTCTTTAGGAGATAGTATGGGTCCATACCTCCCAAGTGTCCTTCTTTAGGAGGGACAGTGCCTATTTGAAACCTAATTCCCTCTGTCCCTCTTTCCCACCCTGGTGTCTCTGTGTTTAGGAGATCAGACTGTGTGGTGTGTATATAAGTGTATCACCCTGGTGTACCTGTGTTTAGGAGATCAGACTGTGTGATGTGTATATAAGTGTATCACCCTGGTGTCCCTGTGTTTAGGAGATCAGACTGTGTGGTGTGTATATAAGTGTATCACCCCGGTGTCCCTGTGTTTAGGAGATCAGACTGTGTGATGTGTATATAAGTGTATCACCCTGGTGTCACTGTGTTTAGGAGATCAGACTGTGTGGTGTGTATATAAGTGTATCACCCTGGTGTCCCTGTGTTTAGGAGATCAGACTGTGTGGTGTGTATAGAAGTGTATCACCCTGGTGTCCCTGTGTTTAGGAGATCAGACTGTGCGGTGTGTATAGAAGTGTATCACCCTGGTGTCTCTGTGTTTAGGAGATCAGACTGTGTGGTGTGTATATAAGAGTATCACCCTGGTGTCCCTGTGTTTAGGAGATCAGACTGTGTGGTGTGTATATAAGTGTATCACCCTGGTGTCCCTGTGTTTAGGAGATCAGACTGTGTGGTGTGTATAGAAGTGTATCACCCTGGTGTCTCTGTGTTTAGGAGATCAGACTGTGTGGTGTGTATATAAGTGTATCACCCTGGTGTACCTGTGTTTAGGAGATCAGACTGTGTGGTGCATACCTCCCAACATTTCACATTGCCAAAGAGGGACACTTGTGTTTTAGGGGGTGTTGCTGGGGGCGTGTCTGGTGGGCGTGGCATTACCAAGCATTTTTAGGCTATTTCATGACCTATTGACACCTACTTGTGAAACCTAATAAATGATTTAGAACAAGACCAAAGCATTTTATTTCCGCAGACTAATTTATAAACACATATACTGACATTTATACAAACAGTAATGTGAGTTTTATTGCTGTAGAGCAATGTGATACACTTATATACATACCACACAGTCTGATCTCCTAAAATGAGGGTCATCAGGGTGGGAAAGAGGGACAGAGGGATTTGGGTCTAAAAGAGGGACACTTGGGAGGTATGGTGGTGTGTATATAAGTGTATCACCCTGGTGTCCCTGTGTTTAGGAGATCAGACTGTGTGGCGTGTATAGAAGTGTATCACCCTGGTGTCCCTGTGTTTAGGAGATCAGACTGTGTGGTGTGTATAAGCGTATCACCCTGGTGTCTCTGTGTTTAGGAGATCAGACTGTGTGATGTGTATATAAGTGTATCACCCTGGTGTCCCTGTGTTTAGGAGATCAGACTGTGTGGTGTGTATATAAGTGTATCACACTTTAACAGTTCAATGTATTAAATGTTTTAACTGTTTTAACTGTGAATTCTGTGTCCTTGTGCTCAGAAATGCTTCAGACTTGAGAAAGGGAGTTTATCCCGAAAGCTTGTCAATCCATAATTCTGTTAGTCCAATAAAAAAGGTATTGCAAGATATTAATTTTGTTTGTTATTTTACATCTCTGTCACTGGACTAATATGGCTACAATCTTAACTCTATATACTTATGTTACTATACCTTTAAGAGCAGTGAAAATACTTGTGTAATCAACAAAAAATATTAATGTTTTGTCTCGCCCCCCCCCCCCCAAAAAAAAAAAAAAAGAAAGAAAAAAAATTATATATATCTATATATGGTTATGGTCAGGGATCATGCTTGATTATGAGGTATGAAGGGGCATGTGGCAACAGCCACGACTATTAGGAATCCGTCCTCATTGTCCATGGAAGTGAGGCCATAGTGTACTGGGTGCTTGAGCTGGGTTCTGATGGTACCAGCAGATTACCATTCTTACAAACAGGATCCGCCACAAACTTGTTCTTACAAAGGTGTCTTAATGTTCGATTCTTCATCAACCTGACTTTACAGAGAAAGAACGCACCTTAACAAAAACATTCTACACGAAGTCCTGTGCATTGTGCCTCGTGTCCCAGAGCACTATAGTAAAGGATTCCTGCAGCCCAGCGAGGCAGAACAGGAATCACAGGTGCCTATGGGGGCATGGAAAGCACATTCAACCTATTTACGTCCCCAATGAAACAGATACACTATTTTATGTTGGCTAAAAAAACCTCTCAACAATAGGTTTTAAAAGTCTGCACCGCAGATGCTTGTTATATAATGTACAAAGGGGCATATTTATAAAGACATGAGAGGAGCAATTCTAAGAAGAAAACCAAAAGCACATACAGTACCCATAGAGCAGGGGACTGCAAAACTGCTCTACCCCCTTCCCCTTCAAACTTTACAGGTTTTCAGGATCTCCTCCTATGAACATAAGCAGGGCCAGATTTCCCAATAGGCAGGGTAGGTAACTTCCTAGAGATCTACATATTGAGGGGTGGTGCCTGAGCTCAGAACGTGGGTGTGGCCAGAGCCATGTCAGTGTCTCTGTACCAGTATTATTATAATGATTAAAGCTTTTCTCTTTCTTGCTTGTCATAGGACAAGGGTATTTTCTGTTCCAAGAAAAAAGTGGATGAGAATGGGGGCGGTGTTCATGTGAGGAGTGGGGGTGTGGTCATGGGAGGAGCTAAGAGTGCCTAGAGTGCCTTCCCCATGATCTCCTGGAATGTAAACCAGGCCCTGAACATAAGTGAATCAGTCATTCTGAAGGATCTGTCTGAGTTAACAACATTCACTTGTGTTTAATGTAGGAGATCTTAAAAACATGAGCTTCTGGGGAGCGGGGGCGAGGACAGGTTTGAGTCCTCCTGTCATAAGGGGTGAATAGCAATTTCACTTGATTTAAATGCGGCTCCTGGGATTAACTCTCTAATGAGATGAACACTCCAATCCCAATGTTAGTAAGTGAATCCTAAGCACTGACTGGGGAACAGGTAGTCAATTGATGGCTCTCCAGCTGTACAGACTTCAACTCCTATCTTCCCCAACCAACAAATGAACACTGCTGCACTAACGTCTCTCCAACCAGAATATCAGATTCCACAGAATAACATAGGAATTGGAGAGTTTATTACCTTAGCACATAAACATAGAATCTGACGGCAGATAAGAACCATTCGGCCCATCTAGTCTGCCCATTTTCCTACTGTAAAAACCTCAAACTTTATTTGGTTCTTTACAATTCTTAGGAGTCAGCACTAACCCACGAATCACTGGAAGAGCCCTACAGAAACACACAAAAAAGCACACAGTATATAAAAGAACTGATACATGGTAGAATTGTGTCTTATGTTGTTACCATGTATCAATACTTTTATATACTGTGTGCTTTTTGTGTGTGTTTCTGAAAGCTCCTCCAGTGATTTGTGGGTTAGCGCTGACGCTTAGAATTGTATAGATTGTTGTCTTGAGAAAGGTTGGACTCTGTGGGGAGCGATAGCTGCAGAACCTACTGTGTGGTGGCCAGACATCTTACTTTAAGCATTGCCCTTAACCCCTTGGCGTCCGCGGTTCTGGGAAGTAACCTTCTCTTAAGGACCTCTTTGAAGATTCCGACGTGTCGGCACACGTGACTTGTGACATGTACCGGCACACTGCACTGGGGACTGAGAGAGACCGCTCCAAGACTCCAATATCACTCCCCGTTTTTACTTACATAGCACGGCACGTTAAGGGATTAAGAAGTGCTTCAGATTGATAGCGCCTTCCGTATCCATTGATACTCTTATTTGGTTCTTGGTCTTATCTTATGTTCAGGACAGCCTTATGACTGTCCTATGTATACATTACATTCCTTCACTGTATTAACCTCTACCACGTCTGCTGGTATGCTATTCCACTTATCTACTACCCTCTCAGTGAACAACCTCCCCCCCTCCCACGAATTCTAGAGAGGTCTCCAGACCAGCTGCAGTGTGTTGATACCTCTGTAGCATTTAAGAGGTTAAAATCCCCATTTAAACTAATGGGTATTTTATTTGTACCTATAATGCAGATGATTTGACCCACAATTACTCCAGTTTGGCCCATGGTCACTGTGTACCAAAATAAAGATGCAATATGCAGGTTTTTCAATGGAATGTACTATGGTTGCGGTGTAAACACAGTAACTGTAATGTATACAGTGCCCAAAGACACACTCACTTATTTACATTGGACATTGTCTTCAAATAGCTTTATTTGTAAATAAAATTGTACAACGCAAGAAGATAGAACACACATATGGAGTGGGCAAAGACACAGCATATCAAAATGAACAGGCAACAAAATAAGTGGAGTTATAAGTGACCAGAGCCAGGAAAATTCCTTGGAATTCCGTAAAGATTGATAATAAAGCCTTTCTACAGTCACAACACTCTGCACACTGGGTTTCTACTCAGAGCCGTAACTAGAAGCCTCCTGGCCCTAGAACAAGAAGTGCCACGGGCCCCCCCTCCCATCACATTGGCCCCCTCCACAATGCCCCCATCTCCTACCTGGAGCTCCCACGCGGTCCTCTTAGTAATGCAGAGCGCTGGGAGATGATGTCATCTCCCAGCGCTCTGCATTACTAGATGATGTCATCTCCCAGCACTCTGCATTACTAGATGATGTCATCTCCCAGCACTCTGCATTACTAGATGATGTCATCTCCCAGCACTCTGCATTACTAGATGATGTCATCTCCCAGCACTCTGCATTACTAGATGATGTCATCTCCCAGCACTCTGCATTACTAGATAATGTCATCTCCCAGCACTCTGCATTACTAGATGATGTCCTCTCCCAGCGCTCTGCATTACTAGATAATGTCATCTCCCAGCGCTCTGCATTACTAGATGATGTCATCTCCCAGCGCTCTGCATTACTAGATGATGTTATCTCCCAGCGCTCTGCATTACTAGATGATGTCATCTCCCAGCACTCTGCATTACTAGATGATGTCATCTCCCAGCGCTCTGCATTACTAGATGATGTTATCTCCCAGCGCTCTGCATTACTAGATGATGTCATCTCTCAGCACTCTGCATTACTAGATGATGTCATCTCCCAGCACTCTGCATTACTAGATGATGTCATCTCCCAGCGCTCTGCATTACTAGATGATATCATCTCGCAGCGCTCTGCATTACTAGATGATGTTATCTCCCAGCGCTCTGCATTACTAGATGATGTCATCTCCCAGCGCTCTGCATTACTAGATGATGTCATCTCCCAGCGCTCTGCATTACTAGATGATGTCATCTCCCAGCACTCTGCATTACTAGATGATGTTATCTCCCAGCGCTCTGCATTACTAGATGATGTCATCTCCCAGCGCTCTGCATTACTAGATGATGTCCTCTCCCAGCGCTCTGCATTACTAGATGATGTCATCTCCCAGCGCTCTGCATTACTAGATGATGTCATCTCCCAGCGCTCTGCATTACTAGATGATGTCATCTCCCAGCGCTCTGCATTACTAGATGATGTCATCTCCCAGCGCTCTGCATTACTAGATGATGTCATCTCCCAGCGCTCTGCATTACTAGATGATGTCCTCTCCCAGCGCTCTGCATTACTAGATGATGTTATCTCCCAGCGCTCTGCATTACTAGATGATGTCCTCTCCCAGCGCTCTCCATTACTAGATGATGTAATCTCCCAGCGCTCTGCATTACTAGATGATGTCATCTCCCAGCGCTCTGCATTACTAGGTGATGTCATCTCCCAGTGCTCTGCATTACTAGATGATGTCATCTCCCAGCGCTCTGCATTACTAGATGATGTAATCTCCTAGCGCTCTGCATTACTAGATGATGTCATCTCCCAGCACTCTGCATTACTAGATGATGTCATCTCCCAGCGCTCTGCATTACTAGATGATGTCATCTCCCAGCGCTCTGCATTACTAGATGATGTTATCTCCCAGCGCTCTGCATTACTAGATGATGTCCTCTCCCAGCGCTCTGCATTACTAGATGATGTTATCTCCCAGCGCTCTGCATTACTAGATGATGTCCTCTCCCAGCGCTCTCCATTACTAGATGATGTAATCTCCCAGCGCTCTGCATTACTAGATGATGTCATCTCCCAGCGCTCTGCATTACTAGGTGATGTCATCTCCCAGTGCTCTGCATTACTAGATGATGTCATCTCCCAGCGCTCTGCATTACTAGATGATGTCATCTCCCAGTGCTCTGCATTACTAGAGTGCCGGCAGGAGATTGCGGGCTCCAGGCGGAGGGGTTGCAGGGGGAGGCCGGGCTCCTGGAGTGCACGGGCCCGGTCGCAGGTGCGATCCCTATAGTTACGCCACTGTTTCTACTTCAAGATAGAGGGAATCTCAGTAGTTCTCCAGTAAAGTGGAATAAGCTGTTAGGCTACATTAAGCATGACATGAAACACTGAAGACAGGAAGAATGGGCACAAGACTGAATGAGGTGGTATAGTTGCAAGAGGTAGACCAATGGATCAAGGGGTAACCGTTTTCATCTCAGAGAGAACCTGCTCCCAGAAGGGAACAATATGAGAGCAGGACTACCAAAAATGGGTCAGAGATCCAGGTGCATCTCCTGCAAACCATAAATAGGGGAGTAATGAATTTCCTTAAAGGGATAGTTATGTCAGAAAAAAAGTATTAACTATATGGTATATACAATTAAAAGAGAGTACTTGTACTTATTTGTAACTCTCAAACTATTATGGTTTGAGAGATATAGGAAAATAAAGTTCTCTGATCCCTCCCCTTTCTGCTTCATGAGCTGTAAAGCTGTCAGAAGCAGATTCTGGTCTCTTGACCAGATGTGGCTCTTCAGCAGCACCGATATAACGACATATAAAGATAAATACTTCATTGGAACGTCTACAAAGTGTGTCTGGCTTGCAAGCACACTTTGTAGACTGTTGCAATGAAGTATTTATTTCTAAAGAGCTGAAGAGCCTCTGTCTGGTCAAATGACTGGAATCTGCAGCTGTCAGCTAGATGGCAGACTTGAGTAAAACAGCCAGGAAAAGGTAACTTTAGCAAGTTATATCTCTCAAACCATAAAGATTTGAGAGATAAGACTTACATTGATGTTAATCTTTTTTTAATGTCTACAATATTAAATCAATTTAAAATTAACCATTACTATCCCTTTAAAGTAAGGGTGTCAAAATATCTCTAGCCACTTTGGGAATACGAGACATGAATCACTGCTATTAAGTAATTTCTAGAGATACCCAGGTGTCCCCTTCCAACTTATCATACAGTATTGATTCGATCTGAGGCCTGGACACAGCATTAAGCAATAAAATTTGGAAAGTAACCTTGGGAGCATGAGCCCCATAGAAATTAAAGAGTGTATAGGCAGATGGGGTACTCTGGAGGAGGCCGACAGACAGAATTCCTACATGAAGATGGTAGATTTGTATGTAGTGCAAGTACTGAGATTTATTAATGTTGTAGTTTGGGACCAGTTTTTTCAAAGAGTATAACACCAGGATCCATTACGAAGGAGAGTGGAGCGTAAACCCCATTCTCCTTCCAGATAAGGAAAGAACGGGCATTAAGACCAGGAGGGAAAGCCAGGTGACCAATGATGGAAAGCGAGCTTAAGGGTAAGGTATAGACTCAACTTTGCATTTACTTTCTGCCAAACAAACAGTATGTGGCTTTGGACTGAGTGAGAGCAAACAGATCAAGGGGGTTTAGAATGGGGACAACAAATTAACAAGGGAAGTCTAACACCCTCAGAAGTCAAGAGCAATGGTCTCAATCAACCCCATAGGTTCAACCTAAAACAATCTGCAAGATAATAGAGTGGAGGTTCCATAGTACTTGTATACATCTGGTAAACCCACCATCAGCCGCTGAGAAAGAATCTCAAGCATAAGTCTTGTTTTTTTGTTTTGTTTTTTAGGCCCAAATGAAAGCATTGATATATGCCTGAGGTCCCCTATGAAAAATCTGTTGAAGAGGATGGGGAAAGCACTGAAATATTATAGCATTTTTGGTAGAATGACCATTTTATCCAAGGTAATTCTCCTGAACCAAAACAAAAACTGGTCATACCATACCACATAAAATCTAATGCTATGGAGGATGGGGGGGGGTGGGTGATTGTGTATAACAAGGGCTTAAATATTGGACGTGAGATGAATCCCTAGATTCTTAACATCAGTAATTGCCAAACTAAATGAAAATTTTGATTGTAGAAATAACACCTTAGGAGGAGGAAGATTGACGTTAAGGACTTCAGATTTCAAATAGTTGATTTTGTAGTGATAAATTAGGCTGTATTGCTCCAAAACCTGAATGAGGGGAAGAGGTCTGGATCAGAAAGAATGAGGACATTGTCCTCAAAAGCGGCTAGCTTAAAGGGATAGTAATTAGTGTTGAGCGAGCATGCTCGGCCGATGCTCGGATCGGCTCGAGCATCGCTCTGCTCGGCACATGGCGGTACTCGTACGAGTACCGCCATGTGCTCGCCCGCCATGTTCGGGTGGCAGGGATCTGTGCCGAAGGAGGCACAGATCTTACAGACGCTCCGCTGGACCACCAGGGAATGGAGGTACGGGGGCATTGCGGAGATGAAGGGGGCATTGCGGAGATGAAGGGGGACATTGTGGAGATGAAGGGGGACATTGTGGAAGGGGGACATTGTGGAAGGGGGGCATTGCGGAGATGAAGGGGGCATTGCGGAGATGAAGGGGGACATTGTGGAAGGGGGACATTGTGGAAGGGGGGCATTGCGGAGATGAAGGGGGCATTGCGGAGATGAAGGGGGACATTGTGGAAGGGGGACATTGTGGAAGGGGGGCATTGCGGAGATGAAGGGGGCATTGCGGAGATGAAGGGGGACATTGTGGAAGGGGGACATTGTGGAAGGGGGGCATTGCGGAGATGAAGGGGGCATTGCGGAGATGAAGGGGGACATTGTGGAAGGGGGACCTTGTGGAAGGGGGGCATTGCGGAGATGAAGGGGGCATTGCGGAGATGAAGGGGGACATTGTGGAAGGGGGACATTGCGGAGATGAAGGGGGCATTGCGGAGATGAAGGGGGACATTGTGGAAGGGGGACATTGCGGAGATGAAGGGGGCATTGCGGAGATGAAGGGGGACATTGTGGAAGGGGGACATTGTGGAAGGGGGACATTGCGGAGATGAAGGGGGCATTGCGGAGATGAAGGGGGACATTGTGGAAGGGGGACATTGCGGAGATGAAGGGGGCATTGTGGAGATGAAGGGGGACATTGTGGAAGAGGGGCATTGTGGAGATGAAGGGGGGCATTGACCAGGCACCCTCCCCTCATCAGAGCAGGGGGTGCCTGGTGTAATGCTCGTGTCGCCCCATTGAATTCAATGGGGCTCGGGTGCTCGGCCGAGCACTCGAGCCTCCGGCGGTGCTCGGTCAGAGCACCCGAACACCCGAGCATCGGGGTGCTCGCTCAACACTAATAGTAATGTTTCATAACAAAAGCAGATCCAATTAATCATCATAGTATTTGGACCTTGCAGAGTGTTATTTCAATTCTGTCAGAGTTGTAGTTCAAGAGTAATTCCCCTTTTACTGATGTAACACTGCTCAGCCAGATCAGAAGGGAGGTGCCCAGGTAGACTGCAGAGAGGGATAATCTTCAATTAAGATAAGGGAAAAACCTGAAAAACGTGTCAAGGGGGGCAGGGCTTTCATTGTTCTCATAGGAAGAAGATTGTCCCCTGCTGTTATCTGTCTGGTCTATGGACTGGATTCCACATCTGAGAAGAGATGGCTTACACTGGGTAAAAGGGGCGGGAGGGGAAACTTTGCTTGTGAATATCTCTTAAACCATAAAGGTTTGAGAGATAAGACATATCGTTCTTCATGTTTTTTTAATGCCTACAAAATAAAATAAAGATAAAACAAAGTATTACTATCCCTTTAAAGTCAGTCTGAACTCATATGAATGAAGTCACAAGACTTTATAGCATTAAGTAAAGATTATAGGGTTGAGATGAAGATCAGAGGGGAAAGCTCTCTCTAGTTCCATTGGTAATGGGGAAGCTATTAGATAGGGAGCCATTTAGTTTGACCCTGGCGGAGACGGTATCCTTTTAAAATGTTGCACTCAAAATAGCGTGCGACTACAGAGAGGATTCAGCATGTCGCCCTGATTAAAATGTCAACATGAGAATCTCACACTGTAGGAAAGCATGAGAATCTTATGTCGAGGCCTGAAACAACGCCTCTTCCGTTTCTCAGTTCACCTTCCCCTTGCCAGCAATGTATCAGAAAAGTTACAACTATAAAGTATTGCACCGGCTCTCTCTCCCCTTCCCCGTGGTGCGTCTGAAGATGCCACTAGCACTGAGGCTCACTCTCACTGGGCACCATCAAGACAGTATTTCTCATCACCTATAATCTCATCAGAATCTTGCCGAGCGCTGTCCCGGCTCTCTCTCCCCTTCACTGCGTGCTCCGCTCAGCCCTGTCATTCTGCACGCAGTGAAGGGGAGAGAGAGGTGGGGCAGCACTCCAGAAGATTCGGATGCCTGCCGTGCCATGGATCACTGTAAATATCTTTTCACACCTGCCATGTTTTTTTTGCTTGTTGATAATAAAATCATAACCCACATTAGTCAACTTCCTGGATTTTATTAACAACAAGCAAAAAAAAACAAACAAAAAAAAAAACACGGCTTTGCCCAAGTATAAATACCTATAAAGTGCAGGGGATGACAATTAATCTTCAGTAGCAGATGGAACCAATGTATTGCTATGCAACACATTGGCAATGCCTGTGATAATGAAAGGATTAAGTTATTGAGAATTATGAGGCAGGTTTAAAAAAGATGTTTACAGTGATCCATGGCAGGCATCCGAATCTTGCTGAATGCTGCCCCACCTCAGGTTTGTCTTTTTATCTGTCTGTTTTCACTTTGGGTCTGTACCTGAGGTTTGGGGGACTGGAGAACCCTCTCATTCTCTGCTGCTGTCTATGTATTTATTTTATATTTACATTAAAATTATATATTCATATGGATATGTTATGGTGAGTTGGCGCAGTGAGTTTTCTTTCTTACACCCTGTAGAAAGCTTTCTTCACGTGTATAGAGTCTAGAACACAGAGGATGTTATAAGATTCGTAATAATACATTAACACCTTCCCTTCAAGGGATAGTAATACTTCGTTTTATCTTTATTTTATTTTGTAGGCATTAAAAAAACATGAAGAACGATATAAGTCTTATCTCTCAAACCTTTATGGTTTAAGAGATATTCACAAGCAAAGTATCCCCCCCTGTTCAGCCAGATCAGAAGGGAGATGCCCAGGTAGACTGCAGAGAGGGACAA